>JAWQFJ010023058.1:5000-12500 GCA_034096865.1 Theodoxus fluviatilis | reverse complement strand
TGTGGAAGATTTTCTGCGCGGTGATTTCAAAGGAAATCTTCGCTGGTACATCGAGGATCGTCCATCAGGATTATGACTGACTACGACTGGAGCTTGGCGCGGCTCAGTGCGCGAGATTTGCGGCAATCCGTGCCGTCTGTGGGAAATGATTGTCTCAAGGTCTCCAGGGGAAAATGATCGCCCGTCCGCAGGGATTCTCTGACGGAAGCCATTATCCTACTTCGGCTGCGGTATCTGGCGAGGAAATCGTCTCTTGATCCTGCCAGGGCGGGAAAAATATCACGCGCCATAGATTTCACTCGGGTCCAAGGAATACGCTTATTTTCTTGTCATGAAGCTTGTGGTGTGCATTTATCATGTTTCACACTTGCCCGCATCATGGTAATCTTTGGGAACACCGCGGAGGCTGTCCTTCCTTTTTACATAACAGTGCACGGTATATCTAACAAACTATTTACAAAATGTTGATATGAAATTCACGTGCCGACCAAATCAGATGCAACGTTTGCACCTTCAAAGGGTTATAAAATCATACATCTATTGAGAGGACATTTTGTAACCAGTCGTCTCGTAGAAAAAGGGGTCTGCAAACAGACCGTTAATATAAATCTTCTATTTGAAATTCGTCAGTCTGCACTGAAGAGCTGATGGATCCCACGAGCACTACAACGTTTGCCTCTAGACATCATTGAAAAATCATAAAACTGAAATAGTTGGTCAGTTATAAACTAGCCTTTAACCGCATTTCTTGGGGAGCAGAAATCTGAAAGGAAGTACAGCGCTTTGAAGATCAATAGTCACAACATAGCGAGTCGTAAGCATGGTAGTAAAAGCAAACTTACCCCTCGGTTTTTCATATAGATGCGTTCAAAGTGCTTTCTGTTTACCCCAGACTTGACATATTTGCGGATTATTATAAGTCGATATTGGATGCTACTTGCCGTTGAAAAGAATGCTACGGCATAGGTAAACATGCTCGGGTCAAAATTGATCAATTTACGTTTGAGCAAAGACGGTTCTCACAACTAGACTTACCAGTCTGTTTAAGTTCCTATATTTTGTTGTTGCTTCATTTTGTCACACGCTTACGTATTGGTCGGGTCGCCATAGCTTCAGCCAACGACACAGAAAGCAATTGCCTGCGAAGCGCAATTGCACGCAATGCTGAAGAGTCCTCGTTACAACAGTCGCTTTAGTTTATTATTCATCACTTTGGATCAGCACATAGTCTACAAAGGCTTTTGGAGCCCTGAGTGAGTACGATTGGAATGCGAAGACAGTCCATCGACAAATGTATGCATGCCACTTGAGCGAGGATCCTTTGATGTTTGAATTAAATCGAAGGTGTGGAATGATGACGAGGCCAAAGCACAGAGGACATTCACGTCATCCAACGTAAAATGAGATAGGACGCCTTTGAATATAAAACAACCCGAATATAACCGGGCGCGTATTACACTATCCTCATTCCATTGCATGTAATAATTGTTAGAACTATTGTTACATCCACATGGCCTTCCGTTTGTTTGATCTACTGTGAACTCGAAGACTGATCAAAACTAACTCATGTGCTCTCCCTGCTACCAGACCCAGGAATAGAGAAACAAAAGGCCTTAGAAAAAATTCTATACAACTTCATCTGGAAGGGTGGACCGGACAGGGTCAGTCGAAAAACCCTGTGTCAGGAATTCTCCAAAGGAGGATTAAAAATGGTAGATGTAAATGCGTATACTGCAACTAGAAAAATAGCGTGGCTGCAGAGACGAATGGAAGGTGAAAGCACTTGGTGCTCACTGATAAAAAGCAAGTTTAAAAGAAAATTCAATGATATATCCTTTCTCAAAGTTGGCAGTAAGTTCCTTATAGATCTTCTTTCAGAATTCAAAAATCCCTTTTGGCAAGACATCCTGAAAGCGTGGGAGGTGTACATTAAAAACTATTCTAAGCGACAGTTAAGTTGTGAGGAAGTTTTGAGTGAACCACTTTGGTTCAACACAGACATACATGTCATATTCATAAAGGACTGGTACAACAAAAATATGTTATATATACGTGATATTCTTGATCCAACAGGAACATGGAAGACATTCGAAGAATGTAAAAGACAATTCGGCTTAGCAGGGACTTTTTTAGACTATGAACATCTTAAAAGAAAAATTCCGAAGGCATGGGTGGATATAATTCGTAATTCGGGCGGCAAAGTAACCCAGCAGCGTCAACATAAAGTTTGCATCAGAAATCTAACATCAGCCAAAACAGGGTTAAGAAACATCTATAACACCATGATTCAAACTCGAGATATATCGACTGGTCAGAAAAAATGGGAGCGAATTTATCCCAGCATATCATGGAATGAAATATGTGAAGCAACCAGGGCTGCCACAACCTCTACATACCTTAAAAGTGTCCAATATAAAATTAATAATCACATAATATATACAAATAGACTCCTCCACCGGATAGGAATAAAGAACAGTGAAAAATGTGATTTTTGCGGAGAAGACAGCGAAACAATAACTCACCTATTTGTAGAATGCCCAATAATATGTAGCTTCTGGGCGGATATATCAGAATTCCTTCACAAGAACACAGACGTAACTTTACCAACGAGTCCTCAAAGTTTACTCTTTGGTACAGCTCCTCATAACAAACTGATTAATCACATTCTGTTGTTGGGAAATTCTTTCATTCACAGCTGTAAATATAGAAGTTGTCAACCAAACACTAAGGGCTTCCTTAACATTTTAAGACAAAACGGATTAATTGAAAAATTCATTTCCCAAAGCAGCAACAACACTGACGACTACATCAATAAATGGGGTGACCTGTGCAATATTTTAAGTGGTACTACTCCTGAATGTTAGCACGGGATAAACTCTCTCTCTCTCTCCCTCTCTCTCTCTCTCTCTCTCTCTCTCTCTCTCTCTCTCTCTCTCTCTCACACACACACACACACACACACACACGCGCGCGCGCGCGCACACACGCACGAGCGCACGTCACAATTACAAGTCTACACCATTCATCTAATCCTTCCTTTTCGATTTCGTTTTCGTAGAAGGATTAGCTCAGACATTTGTTTTTCCCTCAAATCCAACCCAATGAGGGACCCATGCCACCTCTGTCCATGCTCCTCTCTCCTCTCCCAGTCTCCCCCAATCGTAACTGATGATGATGATGGTGATGGTACTGGTGATGATGATAATACTGGTGATGATGATGATGATGATGATGATGATGATGATGATGATGATGATGATGATGATGATGATGATGATGAGCATGATGATGATGATGATGATGATGATGATGATGATGATGATGATGATGATGATGATGATGATGATGATGATGATATTGTGGTGTTGATATTCATATTATTGATGCTATTTTCGTCTCTTTCTTGTTTTGCTTTTCTTGTAATTTTGTCCTTCTTGTGTATTTTCTAGACCCAATAAACTGATTTTAAAAAAAACAAAAAAAAACTCGAAGACTGAATTCGTCGTATTGTCTAAGCTGCCACAGGAAAGAACGAGCAGTGAAGCAACAAAGAGGAAGTTTGAGTTGGGCACTTTAGTCCAGACGGTTCCAATCTGCTGTTTCTAAAACCTCAATTGTGAATTACCGCATTTAAATCTCGGAATCTGTCATATTTGCAGAGTGCATTATTTGAACTGTAATCATGTAGATGGTCAGTTTGTTAACTCTTCTCTTCCTCTCCCTCTTGCTCACCCCCTCATACACACATACACACACTCACACACTCACACACACCTACACACTCACACACACACACACACACACACACACACACTGTCACACACCCATTAACACACCCATTCACACACTCATTCACACACACATACACATATACATACAAATACATTCATACATACATTCATACCTACATACATACATACATACATACATACATACATACATACATACATACATACATACATACATACATACATACATACATACATACATACATACATACATGCATGCATGCATGCATGCATACAGACAGACAGACAGACAGACAGACAGACAGACAGACAGACAGACAGACAGACAGACAGACAGACAGACAGACAGACAGACAGACAGACAGACAGACAGACAGACAGACAGACATACATACATACATACATACATGCAGACAGACAGACAGACAGACAGACAGACAGACAGACAGACAGACAGACAGACAGACAGACAGACATACATACATTCCTACCTACCTACCTACCTACCTACCTACCTACCTACCTACCTACCTACCTACCTACCTACCTACCTATCTACCTACCTATCTACATACATACATATAAACCAGTTTTATTCAGGAATTTGAGACAAATATTATGAATACAATAGTTGCCATCCTGAAATAGCACGATTTTTCCGACATCACATCTTGCAATACAAGAGCAGGGTTTGACTCAACAGGAAGACCAATGGACAGTTGTTCAAAACCGCTGTGTTACGGTACCGCGGGATAACGCGAAGTTACAATGAACGCGCGCGGGTTTGATCATGAGTCATTCGCGAATGTCAGAGAGTCATGGGCGTGGGGAGTTTTTCTTTTGAGTTCACAGCACCTTTTCTGCCACACAGAAAGTGATCCCAGGATCGCGCTGATGCTGAGGTATCGCGCCAGCCACTTCGACGAATAGCGCGGGATTCCCAGCAGTTGCAGGCCTGGCACCACTCGCTGGTGGACAGTGCCCAGGCTGCCGACTACGATCACGATTACTCGGCAACGATAGCCCAGTGCGGTGATTTCCTGACACAACTGGATGTATTTTTCGAACTTCTTGTTGTAACAAGTGTCGATGTGAGCGTCAAAAGGAACGGCTATCTCTGCAAGCAGCACTTCGTGATTTTCTTCTCGAATAAGCGTGATGTCTGGTCGTGTTGTTGTGGACACGAAGGGGGTATTGCCGTGGAACAGCTGCGGAGACACCACGCTGTCCTTGAGCACGGTGCACGAATCTGTCTGAGGCAAGTTCTTACAAATGAGTTCTACGATTCGGTTGTGTCTCGCTTGGTACATCTTCTGGTATTTCGTGCATCCATTCAAAATGTGAGACACTGTGTCGCTTGGATGATTGCACAGTGCACAGGACCTAGAATACAACATACATACATACATACATACATACATACATACACACACACACACACACACACACACACACACACACACACACACACATACATACATACATACATACATACATACATACATACATACATACATACATACATACATACATACATACATACACACACACACGTACGCACACACACACGCTTGCACTCACCGAGGCGTGCACGCGAACGCACGCACACACGCATACAAATGCAAATGCAGTAACAAACAATGTTCGCACTTTTGACGTCTGCGGCTAAATGCAGTATAGTTTGTCACGCGCATCGCTGAGTGTGCTGGACAGCATAGTGTACTGGACAGCATAGTGTGCTGGACAGCATAGTGTGCTGGACGGCATAGTGTACTGGACAGCATAGTGTGCTGGACAACATAGTGTGCTGGACAGCATAGTGTACTGGACAGCATAGTGTGCTGGACGGCATAGTGTACTGGACAGCATAGTGTACTGGACAGCATAGTGTACTGGACAGCATAGTGTACTGGACAGCATAGTGTGCTGGACAGCATAGTGTGCTGGACAGCATAGTGTACTGGACAGCATAGTGTACTGGACAGCATAGTGTACTGGACAGCATAGTGTACTGGACAGCATAGTGTGCTGGACAGCATAGTGTGCTGGACAGCATAGTGTGCTGGACAGCATAGTGTGCTGGACAGCATAGTGTACTGGACAGCATAGTGTGCTGGACAGCATAGTGTGCTGGACAGCATAGTGTGCTGGACAGCATAGTGTACTGGACGGCATAGTGTGCTGGACAGCATAGTGTACTGGACAGCATAGTGTACTGGACAGCATAGTGTGCTGGACAGCATAGTGTACTGGACAGCATAGTGTACTGAACGGCATAGTGTACTGGACAGCATAGTGTACTGGACGGCATAGTGTACTGGACAGCATAGTGTGCTGGACAGCATAGTGTACTGGACAGCATAGTGTACTGGACGGCATAGTGTACTGGACAGCATAGTGTACTGGACAGCATAGTGTGCTGGACAGCATAGTGTACTGGACAGCATAGTGTACTGGACGGCATAGTGTACTGGACAGCATAGTGTACTAAATTGGACATCCAAATCATTGGCAGTAAATGATTTAACAACAATGGTTGAGGCTCTTGTTATTTCATTAATTCTGCATTTCCAAAAAACAAAAGTGTGCGACAACGTGAACCTTTCAACGTTGAAAACCGAGGCAGCCATAACTTCGTCTGGAGATCTAACCTCCTGTGTTGTTTTCCCCCATAGTAACCAAAATCAAGCAGAAACGATGTCTGACGATGATTATAAAAAAAGAACATCTCTTGCGTAACCTAAGTTCCATCATAACAACCGCATTGACTCCGATTTTGACTCCAGTGAGTTGTGGGTGTTATGAGTTGTTCGGGGAGATGGAAAAGAAGTGGGGGTGGGGGATGGGGGAGTGGGGAGTGGGGAGTGAGAGGAAGTAAGAGGGGGGGGAGATCCTGATTAATGCTGAGAAATTTGAGCATCGACTACAAAAATAACGGGGGCGGGGGGGGGCGGGGGGGGGGGGGGGGGGTGCGGGGGGGGGTGCGGGGGGGGGGGGGGGTCCGGGGGGGGGGGGGGGGGGGCTAGTAGCTGTTTATGGGAAGAGAATAGAGAGTTGGCAGTGGAGAAAATGAATGAGGAGTGAAAGGTGAGGTGAAATATGAATGAGTGTACATTGCTGTAAATAAATAAAACAAGCAAAACAGGTTCCAGCTACATCCCCTTGAAAAGGTATTTTCCGTGAGCTTGGAATGCTAGAGATGATTCTCTTAATTATTTCAGACACTGGATATGGAAACTACAGCTTTATTGGCGAGGAGAGAAGCTCTTTTTTTACTATATGCCATCAGCACTACATGTAGAAAGCTTCATTGAGCTGTGGCCTGCCTCTACATATCGAATACTTAGAAAAAGAATTAAAATTGACGGTTCAGCAACATTCGCAGAATTGCCAGAGATGAAGAGATATAGACAGGCAAACATGGGCACATTGTTGGTGACTGAATACAAGCTAGGACGGATCAAGGGCTTGCGGAACCACCCTTCTCCCACCCCATCCCACCCCCGCCCCCCATCCCCCCTCACCCTACCCCTCACCACCATCCACCAAAAAGACATCTGATCCTTCCATTAAACTAAAAAATTGTAATAAAACTATCAAAACTAATATGAAAATGCCAAGATGAATATTGTAAGTGAAACTTGTTAAGGGGGTAGGGGGGTGGGATGGGGGGTATGGGGGCTTCTAAAAGACCAGTGGACCCCGGCCTCATTAGTTTGGAACCCCTACCCCTCACCCCCCACACCATCCC
>JAWQFJ010023057.1:0-18778 GCA_034096865.1 Theodoxus fluviatilis | reverse complement strand
TGTAACAGAGTGACAAAACTTTACTTTGCTGACTTTGCGTTCTCTGCATGAACCCCTCCTATCTTCCAGTCTGTCACCAGTGGTCATTTGCCCACTCAGCTATTTCTCGCCCGTTCCCACGCTCTCCACCCTCCTGCTTTCTCCATTTGTATACCTCCCCATCTCTGATTCCATCCCCACGTCAGACTCTGGGACACTGAAGCCATACCGTTCATGCCAGCCGCCCTTCCCACTGTCATTTCCAATTATCTCACTCTCGGACACTCCGCTGGTCATCAGCATGGAGACCTGATGCTGGCGCGATAGAATCTCCAAGAGATCAGTCTTGTGAGTCGGACCCTCCCCCCCCCCCCCTCCCCCTCTTCCTATGCATCCCTGGTACCGCCCCAGCCGACACCTTCACCAATCCCATGCCACGCCTTTTCCGGTTTTGATCATATATATTGAGGTGACCACTTATGTTTAGAGACTTGTGTTGAGAGACTTGTGTTGAGAGACTCGTGTTGAGAGCCGCATAGAGTACGGACTCATTATTGCTACTCAGAAATAAATGGATGTAACGGGAACTTGACTGACTCCATGTCCCTCTGTGCCTCTGCCGCCCAACACTCGGGAGGCAGGGGAAAAGTTCCCAGCCTGCATAGTAGCCCCAGCAATGTAAATGCTGGTCCCGCTACAAATGGCGCTGCGAGCAGGGTACATCAGAGGGAGAGTCAGTGAGATGATCATGAAGACCACCAGCCCTGATGATAGCCAGCACTACCGATCCCCACCACTAATGAACGTCTGGTAGGGACTGACACTGCTGCCGCTGCCGACCCCTGCTTGCCCATCACCTTGCCCTACAATGCCGCCACGCCGACGACAGAGGGCGATGGAACGAGAGGCGATAAGGGCGAGAGCGAAAAGAGCGAGGGAGACAAGAAGTCAGACAAGCCGCCCTTCTTTTACAACGCCCTCATCATGATGGCCATACGCAGCAGCCCGGAGAAACGACTGACGCTGAGCCAAATCTACGAATTCATCATGAAGAACTTTCCTTACTACAGAGACAACAAGCAGGGCTGGCAGAACTCCATCCGCCACAACCTCTCGCTCAACAAGTGCTTCGTCAAGGTGCCACGCCACTATGACGACCCCGGCAAAGGCAACCACTGGATGCTGGACCCTAGCAGTGATGACGTCTTCATCGGTGGCACGACAGGCAAGTCGCGACGTCGCTCCTCGCTCGCGTCACGATCCCGTCTTGCCGCACTCAAGCGCGCCGGCTTCCCGTCCTTGATGGTGCCCGCCTACTCCTTCCACGGGGAGCGTCTGCAGCCCTACCCCTGTACGCCCCTCTACTCCTCGCCTGTTTCAGGACTGACGGGTTCTGCTGAACGTCTCCTGTCCAAGTCTCTCAGCTTCTCCGTGGACAAGTTGTTGGCAGACAGCCCAACTGGAGATTCGAACCCACGGACTGGTCTGCAACAGTCTGGTAGCACTCAGTGAAGAGGGGGACAAATCCAGTAGTCCTCATGCTGATGCGCTCTTAGAGGTGCCACTCTTGCAGGAAGAAGTCGTTGTGACTACCGGAAAACGACTGTCTCAGCAAGAGCTGCAGGATCTGCAGAAGCAGGATCTCGTGATGGGGAAGTTTCTGTCATCTTGGCCGCAAAAGCCAGAGTCTACACAGGACCATTCCTCGAAGATCCTACTTCGGCAATTTTCGAGACTTCGGATCCGAGACGGGCTCCTCTACAGACATGTCGCCGACCCACGCTCAAGGCCACCTCGAGCAATTGGTTCTACCCAGTTCGCTGCGTCCTGACATTCTGAGAGCAGAGATGCTCAAAACATGAACAGATCACCCTGTGACCTTCTGAAGAAAAGTGACGATACTCCATGTGAAGTGACTGAGCCCCGACGCTCTGTGAGACCGAACGCAGGTTGTCGGTCATTCCACTTTGGTGACGGAGTACCATATGTGTAGAACTGCTTTGTGTAGGTATTGGATGTGCCTCTGACTGTAAGTAATGTACCCGTTCCTTTTTCTTTTGCATGACCTCAATACGTAGCCTTGTATAGTAAAACCACACGTAGTAAAGAGAATTACAGGAATGCGATAAGAGTTCCATATAATCATATGATATCCAAGAATGCATGAAACAAATGGTTTATTTTATTGGAATGATATGACATATCCTTTATATCCCATATAACCCTTTGATTGTTCATGGTTATGTCGTTGTTGATGGCGTCCTCTCTGTGTAACGAGACGTACTGGAAAGTTTCCCTCGTTCTTGTGAATTGTGGTATTGTAAGCTGGAAGAGCGGATTGCCTATAGGTTTGGAACTGATAGGAAATATCTCATCGTAAGGATGCAGATAGTGCTCTCTTTGTGTGATTGCTGTTTAGGGAAAGTTACAGTTTCCCATGACTGTGGGTTTTTGCCTAAAGTTTCATTTAATATTACGTATCACTGTGCTGCTAGTGATTACGGAAGAACTTGCGATGTTTATTCATTGCGGGGTGTTGTCGTGCTTAGCAACGCCACTTTGTGTCACTGTTTGTTTATGTGCATCTAATTGAAGGGTTAAGACCGCTTTTAGCCTGCACGGTTTGTGTGTCTAGCCATGTGGAGGACATACTTGTTGAAGGGTTAAAACCGCTTCAAGTTGTCTTGTCCAACATGCTCTGTTGTTGTGTTGGTTATGCTGCGTTTTGTAATGTGAAATGTTTAATCCTGTTGTTACCAATCAACTAGTTGAACGGTTAAGCCCGCTTCTAGAAGATGTGAAACAATGAGAACTCTTGCTTGTTTTTGTGTGGTGTTTTGGATTGTCTTCTAGTTGACTGGTTAAGACCCCTTCTAGACAGCAATAAAAAAAAATTATCGTGTGAGATTTCGTTGTACACCATGATTGTATATATTTCATCCTAGTAATGCATGTACTCACTAGATTCAAGATTTTGTGTCCATTCTACATTTGTGTTTTGTCTCATGATATATTTTGTATGCAAGTGGTCACCTCAATCCTCTAGCACTAATTGAATTGTTCATTGTTAAACTCCTTATAGGTCATTAATCAAAATTTACAACGAGGACGTTGTACTGAAACACCATGGGGAGATGTAACAGAGTGACAAAACTTTACTTTGCTGACTTTGCGTTCTCTGCATGAACCCCTCCTATCTTCCAGTTTGTCACCAGTGGTCATTTGCCCACTCAGCTATTTCTCGCCCGTTCCCA
This sequence comes from Theodoxus fluviatilis, assembly GCA_034096865.1. Lineage (NCBI taxonomy): Eukaryota > Metazoa > Mollusca > Gastropoda > Cycloneritida > Neritidae > Theodoxus > Theodoxus fluviatilis. The sequence continues at coordinate 15,545 of JAWQFJ010023057.1, read as the reverse complement.
CGCTCTCCACTCCCCTGCTTTCTCCATTTGAATACCTCCCCATCTCTGATTCCATCCCCACGTCAGACTCTGGGACACTGAAGCCATACCGTTCATGCCAGCCGCCCTTCCCACTGTCATTTCCAATTATCTCACTCTCGGACACTCCGCTGGTCATCAGCATGGAGACCTGATGCTGGCGCGATAGAATCTCCAAGAGATCAGTCTTGTGAGTCGGACCCTCCCACCCCCCCCCCCCCCCTCTTCCTATGCATCCCTGGTACCGCCCCAGCCGACACCTTCACCAACCCCATGCCACGCCTTTTCCGGTTTTGATCATATATATTGAGGTGACCACTTATGTTCGACACTTATGTTTAGAACACTTGTGTTGAGAGACTCGTGTTGAGAGCCGCATAGAGTACGGACTCATTATTGCTACTCGGAAATAAATGGATGTAACGGGAACTTGACTGACTCTATGTCCCTCTGTGCCTCTGCCGCCCAACACTCGGGAGGCAGGGGAAAAGTTCCCAGCCTGCATAGTAGCCCCAGCAATGTAAATGCTGGTCCCGCTACCAGACCTGCCAAATGCTACGCTTTAGGCGTAGCATGCTACGCTTTCGACATGCCTGCTACGCTGCTACGCTTGTCCATAAAAACTACGCTTTTTCCCGCGTGCTTGAACTTTTGACCGCAACGGAGAATCCCCCCCCCCCCCCCGCTTTCACGCCGCCAGCGCAGCTTATCATGCCGCCTTCACAGCCTTATCTCTCCCCCCCCCCCCCCGCTTTCATTCCACCGGGTCAGCTTATCACGCCAACCTCACAGCCTTATCTCTCCCCACCCCCCACCCCCGCTACGCCTGTTCCTTCAATGCTACTCCATATAGCTCTGGATGCTACTCTTTGGTATGATGGTGGGTTGGCAGGTCTGCGCTACATTATGAAATCCTAATTGCACGAAGCCTGAACAAGTTTCTTTTCCTGAGACTCCAGGTGTCGGAGGAGTTCCGCCGTCAGTTACGGAGGCTGTCCAAGGAAAACGATTTCAAGGCACTGATTAAGGAGTCATTGGAACGGGTGGAAGACAACCTGCAGGAGGTTGCAGCCAACACAGCCGACATGGGCTACCGCACACTGAGCCCTTTGGACAGAGACTTCATGCATCACCTGCCTGTTGACCTCAAAATTAAATGCTTGCAGATCCAAAGACTCATAGGTAAATTCCACGTAGAGCAGCTTCCAGTTATCCATCAAGTGTGGTTGATTTTCATTGCATAGACTACAGCTGATCATATCTGGTAATTAATAAGATTTCATGGATTCCTTGGAAAGGCCATCTTATTTGACTTTGAGCTTTTAAGGGAGAAATAAGACGTGGATTTTCTGTCGTCTGACCTCCCATCTTATCTAAAACTTGCTGCTAGCTGTGCTGCCTTTGCAGTTATGCTAAAATATGAACAAAAAATTATTTTTCCTCCGCTGCAGGCATTTTTTTCTCTCACTCTCTACAGGGGGCATGGGCAGAGAGTTTGGTGAAACTCTTCTTCGCCGTCATGTAACCTGGTCAACAGAGGAGTTGCAGCTAGGTGGATTTTTCTTCACTCGGAGCAAGTTCTGGCAGTATATCAGGAAGTGGGTGGAGGCCTCTTCTGACCCCAACACAGACGCCCCACTCACCCTGGATCACCTGACAACAGCGTGCAGCAAGCTGAGTGTGAATCCCACATCAAGTAAGTCAGCCCTTTCTTTCTGTACGCAATGCAAGTGTTGAATTTTCCTTGGCATATAAAGGCATTGTCTCCAAAATTGACACACAATGTGTTTCTGCCTATTATGTAGCTTGTACACGGAAAGTTTAACATTCACACAATGTTGTCATGAAGCTATGTTTGCAAAAAACAAGCAAATGTTTCACCATGTAACAACTTTTCAAAACTCGATGACAGACATAACAGTTGCTTCATTTGTTTGAAATTATCTTAAATGGTAGACGGGTCACTTCTGCTGCTTTGATTCCTAAATGGCACGCTCAGCTCATACTAAGTAAGTACCACAGCCTGTTGTAGGTATAAACGACTGCTTTTGTTCGTGCTTACTTCTTTATCTCACAAATGATGCCTGTGATACATTTCTTTTTGTACAGTTGGTGTTGACATCCTTTTCCTGTGAGGGTCTTATATTCTTTGGTGTGAAGCCTGACTTTTCAGTTATCAGAGAAATGCTTTTCAGTGCTTTGAGTCATAAGAACAATGGCAGGCCGGTAGCTAAAATACAGGTTGTCTAAATACCATGGGTATTTCCTTAGCATTTGATGTATATGATATGAACGTTTTTTACAATAGCTCGTTGAGACTAGTTTGGGGCTTAAGACTGGTCCACCAGATGGCCCAAGAGCCAAGAATGATAATCCTGCATGAAAATTATTACGAAATGATAATAACAATGGACAAAGAGGAAGCAAAGCTCATTCCATATGCACCTGTGAGAGTAAACAGAGAACTGCTGGCTTGAAATGGGTCACAAAGTAGTTTTGATTAAACGGGGGACAAAGATGTTTTGACTATTGGGTGGGGCCTAGCTCTTCCCATTCAAAGTCCTCTCAAAGGAAACTCATTTAATACTATACATTGTACATGAAAGCTGAACGCTCTTTTGACCCCTAAACACAAAAGTGCTCTTCAAGAGTCAGATAATGCCAGCTTTAGTATCATGTTTATTTACAATCACTGCCTTTAAGTCTATGAGCCACTAAAACCTTTAGACAAGAAGGGCAATGCCCATACGACTCACATGATTGACCTTGACCTTTATATGACCTTGACCTTCAGGTGACCTTCAAGGTCAAGGTCAAACAACTAAACCTACCAATGACATCATACACAAAGAAATGCTCTACACATTTTTCCTACCAAAATACATGTGACCTTGACCCAAGGTCAAGGTCATTCAAGGTCATGCAACACAAAGCTGTCAATTCAAGACATAGGAAGCACAATGGTGCTTATTGGCACTTTCTACCATGAGATATAGTCACTTTTAGTGGTTCACTACCACATTTTGGTCACATTTCATAAGGGTCAAAGTGACCTTGACCTTGATGATATGTGACCAAATGTGTCTCATGATGAAAGTATAACATGTGCCCCACATAATTATTAAGTTTGAAACAGTTATCTGCCATAGTTCAGGGTCAAGGTCACTTCAAAATATGTATATGATCCAACTTTGAAGAGCTACTGTGACCTTGACCTTGAAGCAAGGTCAACCAAACTGGTATCAATAGATAGGGCTTGCTTTGACCTATATACCACTTGTAGCTGAGGTCGCCATTCTCAATAACGTGGGAGAAAATTGGGAAAATGTGAAAAATGACTGTTTTTGAGACCACATTTATGGCTCCTGTGACCTTGACCTTGAAGCAAGGTCAAGTCACCATGTATGTTTTTTGAGGCCTTGTCATCATACACCATCATGCCACATTTGGTGTTGATAGACTTAATTATAGTCTCCGAGAAAAATCCAACGTTTAAGTTTTTTACGGACGGACGGACGGACGGACGGACGGACGCCCGCCCGCCCGGACGAACGGACGACACGGCTCAGTACATAGACTTACTTTTGCTTGGCATGTGAGTCAAAAAAGTGATTGTGGTGCACAAACAACTTCATTAGGTGTATTTATGTGTTTTCAGTGACGGAGATGTCCGAGATGCAAAAAGCAGTCCTGGAAGAAAATTTCACTTTCCTGGCCGAACACATGCTTGTCATCGAGGTGGTAGCCTATCTACGAAACACCAACAAACTCACAGAGGAGGCTAGAGACTTTCTTCTGATGCCTGGTACCAGACGTCAGAACGTAGACCGACTCCTGGCCGTCCTGTACTCCCTGGGAACGGACGGTTACCATTTTCTGTTTGAAGCCCTGGAGGCGACACAGCAACCTCATGTAGTGCAAAGACTCAAGGAAGGTACTTGAAATGTTTCAATTGACCCCATTGAGAAGTTAATGCAGTTATATGCTAAATCCATTCCCACAGTTGTCATGATTAGCCACAAAAGTATCAGGAAGTGTCTACTGTAGCTAGTTAGGTCATACATGGTGAGAGGCCCTGACAATTGAGCTGTTGAAAAATTGCCAGACCTACATTTCCTCTGTCTTCTTGCAGACGAGGCCAGGACTGCTGCCATCTCAAGGACCACACAGGAAACGCAGGAGGACAAAGGAACAGAAGATCCCATGCAGGTGGTGGACCCCAGCCAAAGCACAGTTGAGGTCCAAGACAATGACACCAATGATGACGGTGATGCACAGAGAGATGATGACCAAACACCAGACATTCTGCATGAGGACAGGCAGCCAGCCACTCTCTCTGAGCTGCAAAGACTCTTGGTGGAAAGGGAGCAGGCAACTGCCAGACATTTGGCAGAGGTAGTCAGGGTTCTGATCCGTTCAGCATGTGATGGCATGTCTGAAAATCTTAACATGATAGAGGCAAAATTGGATACTGTCAAAAACACAGTCCAGAACTGTTTTGATGAAATGTATGAAGACTTCCGAGTCAACATTCCCAAGCAGCCTGCAAAGGAATGATTTTTTTTCCTACTTTGTCTGGGGAAAATGTTCATTATATACCAATGCAAAAGTTCCTGAATGATCCTGGCTTGTTGTGTAAGAAACAGAGTGCATCACAGCACTGAATTTTATAAAACATTGTTTCATGATACTACCTTGTGAAAGGTCTTACTTGCTGTACAGTACTTTGCAATGCTAGGTTACACAATGCAACACTATGCTTTTTTATGTTCAAATTGTTATGCCAAGTCAAGCCATGCTTTTCTTTGCTGCAACATGCTATACCATGGGATAAAGTGCTGGTTTGAACCATGACATATACACTGTATCGTGACTTGACATGACACACAATGCTTTGCTTGTGCATCAAGATAATCATGCAGTAACAAGATATCTTAAATGCAATGACATGATGTTGGTCAAGATTTATGAGGGGATAGAACCTAATAATAATAATATGATGGAAAGAGACTAAAATTGTTAAAAAAATTTAATATGAAGGAATCTTTTCAGACCCATTACATCTTAGTGAATGGAGAAATGGATTATGTGAAGGTCTTTGATGCAAAGTAACAGAATGTGCTGGGAGGGGACAATGTCAATGGTGTACCATAATGTAGGACTTGATATGATGTGAAAGGACAAGATCTGACACCACTGAGCAAAATATGATGCTCTCTGTTCTCTTGGTGCCCCTGTGGGTTCAGGGTAAAAATTGACCCACTGCATCTCCCTACGTGATTCTAAAGAGGCAAATAATTAATTAGGGACACCATGACTTGATTTGCATTTACTTTACACTGTTCCAGTGATTATCATGCTTAATGGCCTTACATTGCCTACAAAGGCTGAGAGGCCATAAAACACTATCCATCTATCAATCCATCTGTTTTCTTGAACAGAGGCTGCTCTTCTTTCCTCAAAGGTCATGACACCCATGTGTTTCCACAGAGACCTGTCTTGGTGCTGGAGGTTTCTGTGTGGTGAAACTGGAGATGATTTGGCTAGCACTCTCAGGTGTGCAGATCCCTGTAAACATCTCTGCCTCTGCACTGGAAAACAGAGTCCATGCTTAAAGGAACATGGTGGCGACTCATTTGCTAAAAATGGGCCACTTACACCAGATCAAGGACTATGTGTGTGTTAATGTTTAGGCTGGTCTTATTCATTCTGCAATGCAGGAATGGTTAAAAATTTGACCACAAGATTCTCAAAAAGGATTAAAGGTCTTGTAGAGTCTTTTGAAGTTACAAGAAAACTGCATCTATCCAATAAATAGATCTATTAGATAATGTATCTAAAGGGGGGGAAATCAAAGAGAAGTGCTGAGAATTACGATGATTCTCCATGCAAATCTCTATGGAAGAGTTTCTTCCTGTACATGGCCCTGCACATGTTAGAGGGGTTTGGGAAGGAAATTGGGGTTGCAATAGATTCTTAGCTATTCTTGTATTTTTTATGCCCACTATCTGAGCCTCACAGGAAAGGTGTGTATTTTGTGTGAGAGAGAAATATGTTGTCATGAAGAAGAAAATAAAACTTGTCTGGAAAAAAAAAACTGTCCACTATGACCTTCCTGAATGAGGCAGTGTCCTAGACGATATGGGTCAGCATGGTATGTGGTCAAGGGGGAGATAACTCTTGACTTTATTTTCTCTCACTTGCATGAGATTTAGAGTGTAGCTGGGCCTTAGATAAGATGTCAGAGGGATTTGGAAAGGGAATAAGGGTAGAGAGCCTGCTTCTTTTCATAGATTCTGAGCTATTCTAGTGTTTTTTTTGTTGTGCCCATTATCTGAGCCTCACAGGAAAGATGGATATTTTCTATGTGAGAGAAATATGTTCAAGAGGAAGAAAATAAACTTGTCTGAAAGAAAAAAAAGTAATTTTTTAACATTAAAAATACTATGTGCATTATCTTTTAGTAACTACACGGTAAGGTAGTGTGTGTGGCAAGATTGAAAGCAGACATGACAGGATTCCACAAACATTAGAACACTCCAAGAGACAGAGAGAGTAAAGGGTGGATGGATGGACAGACCAACCCATATAGCCTCATAGACTACAGAAACAAACAGAAACATACAAGACCTCCACTACTGCTTTTACTCACCCAGATCTTTGTCAGACTCTTGGTGAAAGAACTGGAGAGACTTGCTCAAGAGTTCTGTCAGGTTCTCAACTCCCATGAAACTGCACAGCTGGGGGAAAAAATGGTGGTCCATTCATGATTCTTGCCATCTTTCATTTCGCCCCTTTGAATTTAATAGTTCGTTTCTTCAGCCAACTCAGAAAGTGAACTACAGAAAGCAGCTGTTTGTGAATGATTTGGTAGATTCATTGATTCTTAATAGGGACAAACACAGTGCTTTCTCAGTTTCTGTTTACTTTGACATATAGTTTAAAAGATAAACAATTATTTCAATGACTGCACATGAATAAATGAATGTATAAATTGAGAGGAGATGAAACTACTAAATTTAATCTTTTAATTTTTTTCAAAATAGCCAATCTCACTTGTTGAAGCAAATCATTCAGGTTTTTATTCCAAGTCAAGATGGTGTAGTGGAAGTTTGGTTGACTGAGTTGTTTAGGAGACTAAGAAGTGGTGAGGAGGGATTGAGAGGGGTAGGGGTGGGGAGGTGGGGGTGGGGTTGTTGGGGTGGTGTGGGATTGAGAGGGTGGATGGGGGTGGGATTGAGGGGAGGTGGGGGTGGATAGGGGATGGTGGATTGGGGTGGGTTGAGGGGAGGTGGGGGTGGGTTGAGGGGAGGTGGGGGTGGGATTGTTGGGGTGGGGTGGGAGGTGAGATTTAGCGGGTGGGGGTGGGAGATTGAGGGGGGTGGGGTGGGGAAAAGGCAGAAAGCCCTCTACCAAGGGTCTGGGATTTGAGTAATAAATTCATAACTCATTTATTTTCAACAGCAGCCTGAAGTTTGCATAGATATCCAAAGTGACAGTAATCCAGCAGCCTATTTTCCTCCACTGGCTGAAACCTCAAGGCTCCACAAACTTCAAACCTGTTGGGACTTTGCATCGGGGCCTTCTGCAACTGTGCACGCCTGACTTGCTACACACACACTTAACACAATGTCTACGGGCATTTCTTAAAGGGGAGAGGTCTGTCAATACCTGTGTATGTGTCCCTGCAGCTCCTGCATTATAGATCCATCTGCTGGGTGGACTGGATGGGGCAGAAAACTGCAAGTACATGCACACACAATATTACACTAGTGATCGCATGTGACACACCATGTGCACATTAATAATGAATGTCTTTCTTACACACACACACACACACACACACACACACACACACACACACACACACACACACACACACACACACAGGTGCATGCTCACACACGCACGCGCACATTCATGTGGGCACACTCACTTATAGCTATATACACAAAGATTATCGGGAAGTTTAGATACATCTAGAATGTATTCAACACCACAGTCTCAATGTTTTAGTAAAAAATGAGAAGACACAGCAAAGATAGAAAACAGAGGAAAAATACAAAAGTTCAGGCAGACTGACCTCTCCTCCTGCTTGGAGATTTTCTGCAACAATCCTCCTTTCCTCATTCTGTCTTCCACCTCCTCCTCAGCTGCCAATCAATAAACAAAATAATCATTGAGGAAAAGGGTAACACCACATAAAAACTGTCTACATTCAACTAACTGATTTCAGTAAATGTCGCATAAAGATATCATCAACATTAAAATAAATGTCTTTGTAGAGTTGAAGGTAAATTCTCATCTGGGCTAAAAAGCCTAAAGCAAAGGTGTTTTATGAACAAAATATTCAGTTCACACATTGCTAAAGCTGCAGATCTAAGACAATGCACCAGCTTAGCCCAAAGGTAACAAAGCTGTTTTATCTCCTGTCTCATAACTTCTACACCACTGCCAAGTGCACAGACATCTGCTGGCAAGAAAGTAGTTGAGTAAGGTGCCAAAGACATCTTTGAAACAGGTGTCTGTTGTACTGTGTTGTAGCATGCAAACACCTGAACATGAAAGATACAAGGATGATTATATCAAATAATGTATATCTTTCGGATTGAATTATCTGTTTATTGATCAAGAGCAACCTCAATCTTACAGACTGTTTGTAAATGGATCACAAAACCATCGGTGAACATAAGTCCAATAGCAATCTGTATTACTATTTTTTTAAAGTCTTAATTAAGACTTATCTTTTAAATAGTAGTACAGATTACTATTGGAAATAACTTTTTTTTTACATGGAAAACATGCAACAATAAAAACAAGAGATTCCTAAGTCAATATGTCTTGTAATGGTTTAAGAACATACACAGCCAACTCCTCAAGAGACCCACCTGCCATACTGAAAGAGAAAGCAGTGAGGTCACCATTCTCCATCTCATAACAGAGTGTGCTCCTGGCATGCTGCAACAAACCACAAATCTCTTTTGGAACAAACAGTCAGGTGTGCATATCCAAGAAAGGATGGGCTTGGTCTTCTTTGATTTGATCTGATATGATTTAATTTAATTTCATTTAATATAATTTTTGAGCATGTCAAGGAGGAAAATGTGTAAATCCCTCATATGTGTGCACATCCTCTATTCCCCTACACACACACACACACACACACACACACACACACACAGAGTAGAAAACACACAATTACAAGTGTGTGTGTGTGTGTGTGTGTGTGTGTGTGTGTGTGTGTCTGTGTGTGTGTGTGTGTGTGTGTGTGTGTGTGTGTGTGTGTGTGTGTGTGTGTGTGTGTGTGTGTGTGTGTGTGAACCCTATTTTCTATTTTTATGTCACCTGTGATGGCGATGGTTGTCATGGAGCCTGTCATCTGCATCAAGGACACGTTTCAGCTGCCGTACCCTCCAATTACTACGGAGATGGCAGGTAGGTCTGTCTACGGCGGTTTTGGACGCGACGTTTACATTTCAATCGACTATCGATATTTTCACTGAATCTGATGACAAGATCATTGATATAGCATCAATATCAGTTTCCACCTGAACAATCCAAACCTTACACTCCCACTGAGTCACTGATATTTCTCTGCAGCTTCTCTTTATAATTGTCGCTATTTGTGAACTGTCGAGGATCATTTTGAGACGAATCATCGAATGTTGGAATTATCACGCTGATACTGATACTCAGTGATAGTGATAGTGATGCTGAAATGGTCGAAGTCGGAAACATTCGCGGACACTGTACCCGAGGTACAGTGTCCGCGATGCCGAATGTTTCCGACTTCGACCATTTCAGCGATTGTGATACTCCGACAGTCGACACATAACATTAACAGCACTGATTGAAAAGCTACATCCTCAAAATACAAGCACTGGATACCATCACCTCACCGTAGCACAGACACACGACGCGTGCTAACCTCGGAGTGAGTTCCAGTCCTCCAGGAAACAGAAATCGTCCACTCGAGTACTCGTCGATAAATCAAAGTAGCCGCGGCTTTCAACTGCACCAAGGGCAAGTAACTCTGATCTGGTGCCTCGTTATTTGTCATGTGCAGTATTTCGAGTTACAGAGTTTTAGACGCATTTGCTACCTTAAAAAATGGAAGAAATATGATGAAATAAATTTTGGGGGAAATATTTATCCAAATGACTGCCTTAATACGACAGCTATAGACTGCAAGAAACGTAAATGCCCTTTTCAAGGGAGGTAATACCGTGTCGCACAGTGCCTCCCTCTCCATAATTCCCATACAGTTGGTGAGGCATGTAGGTTGCTGCAGTTGTCTTGGAAAATTTCGACGTGAACCCGATGCAGACGATTTCTCTTCACTTGACCCAGTGCCATGGCGTGATTTAAGGTAATTCTTTCTCATTCTTTTACGTAGACTGTTGTCTTTCGTATAATTATTATTGCAATTTCTCATCAGTAATTTCAGAGAATGAACTTGGTTACATGATTAAAATTGTGGGTTTGTCTGCAGGTCTGTCGAGTGTCGGTGCGTTAACTGGCTTTCACGCTGGGGTGACTGGACCTGCTGGCATGACACTGATTTAGTCTTTGTGTTCCCTGGATTTGTTAAATGGTCTCTGGTAAAGCGATTTGGGAAAAGCTTTTTTCGTTGACGAGATATAACAAAAATTAATTTTTGCTACCGCCGTAGAGTAGTGAGAAGAGGTGTAAAGGCCTCCTCGCCTCCCCGACAGATCGGCCTGAACTTTTTAAAAGAAGGGGCCAGATTGAACATAAATCAATTTATCTCTTTTGCTAAAAATGCTGTTTTTTAATTTTGTATTTTTACTCAGCCATAAATTAAAATAGTGGATTCCCCCAGTGCTCACAGGGCAGGGAAGATGGAACAGTACACATTTCTTTGTTTTCCTTTCCTTTCTTTCTTTCTTTCTCTTTCTCTTTCTTTCTTTCTTTCTTTCTTTCTTTCTTTCTTTCTTTCTTTCTTTCTTTCTTTCTTTCTTTCTTTCTTTCTTTCTTTCTTTCTTTCTTTCTTTCTTTCGTTCTTTCTTTCTTTCGTTCGTTCTTTCTTTCGTCCGTCCGTCCGTCAGTCCTTTCTTTCTTTCTTTCTTTTTTTCTTTCTTTCTTTCTTTCTTTCGTTCGTTCGATCTTTCGTTCTGTCTTTCTTTCTCTCTTCGATCGAAAATGTTTTGGGTTAGCAGGAAAAAAATTGGGTCGGTTGGGTTACTGTAACCACAAAGACCCAGCTAGGATCGCCTAGAAAAACGACATCATCACCTTCAGATGGTGGTGGTGTTGACGGTGCACTGGTTAATTAAGAGGGAAGATGGGATGCGGTTGGGGATGAGGGAGGGAGGTATCACTCTTAGTCTTAGACTATACCAATTAAAGTAGCCAGCCAAGGAATAGAAAGTATTAGAACTTAGAAGCATGTTACATCCACACACACCCTGGTGAGGGCCTATACGTCTCTCTCTGTCTCTCTCTCTCTCTCTCTCTCTCTCTCTCTCTCTCTCTCTCTCTCTATCTCTGTCTCTCTCTGTCTCTCTCTCTGTCTCTCTCTCTCTCTCTCTCTCTCTCTCTCTCTCTCTCTCTCTCTCTGTGTGTGTGAGAGCGCGCGCGCGCGTTTTGTGAACGCTTTAAAACGTGCAGCATCCAGACAGCAATAGTTGGGAAAAGATGGCTACCAAACACAGTAGGCTACGCAGCACCGGTTACAGAGCAGTCATGCAGATGCTGTGCAGATCAACGTGTGAACCCTAAAAAAAAAGGGAGGGGGGGGGGGGGGGGGGGGGGGGGGGGGGGAGATACGACAGACGTTTACGAAAATGGCGCAGTGCAGCGCTCACGGATTTGGATACAAGTGTAGCGTTACCTCAGGCTCTCTCCATACGCGTTGGGACTGCTATCTCATCTCTGATGCCACTGACGTCATCGGAAATCGACGGGCCATCATAGGTGCTTTTTGTAATAGTTGCATGTTCATTTCACGGCTGCCTGAGTAGGTTACGCTTGCATTGATCACCCGCTACCTTCCCGCCAGAATGACTCGCATCAGTGTACATATTGAAGTACAAGATGGGACGTGTTGGCACTTCATGTTCAAAGAAACATAATCCCAGACGTAGAAAATAACAGTCACCCCGAGCTGAGTTTTAACTATGACGGTCACCTGCCTTGCACGATTCACCATAAATCGAGCCACTGTTTCAAGTCTTGTACCCACAGCAGCAGGAGTTTCAATTCCAAAAGGTGACCTCCGTTGTCCAACGGGAGAAATCGCAGTAAGGGTTGCGTCCCTTCGTAAACAAAAGTCGGAATCCCATCCACTGGTGGGCAACACTAGTGGACTCGTCCGATGAAAAGCGTGCGATGCAGGGGCCGGTTGCTCAACAGATGCCTACCTGCCAGCTAAATTAGTGTCAGTTAGTGACTAGTTGCAAGGTAACTAGCTAGCAGTTAGGCGCACTATCTATCGGAGTTGCTCAGCGTCAATTTAACTGAAAGCTAGTTACCTTGAGAACGCAGACGACAGAGGATAGCGTCGGCATCCACAGAGCCACGCCAAGACTTCACTTGCGACAAGTGCAACAGAGCATGCGGCTCAAGGATCGGGCTCTACAGCCACAGAGTACGCTGCCTCTCAACCCCGGACTGACCAAACCTGGCGCACACCCCCATAGTCTCACGAGACTGACGGATGCCAACAACAACAACAACGCGAGTAGCTGATAGCAAAGACCTTTGCTGATAGTTAGTCCTGCTACGTCACAAGGCAATAAACAGAGCTTTTTTATTGGTTAGTTAATGAATGCAACGAGCTATTTGATTGGGTGGGTTGGGGGATTCCCTGCGAAACGTTACGATGGCGGCTCCCGCAAAACGCATGAGGAAAGTAAATTTCTCTTCCTGTGAAGTTTTGGCTTTAATAGAGGCATATTCTGCCGACAAGACGCTGCTACAAAACAAATTGAAGAGCAGCGTCACCAACGCAGACAAACAACGAGCTTGGGAGAAAGTGACTGACGCGGTGAATGCCGTGTCCACTGTCGGCAGAAGCATTGCCGAAATCAAGGAGAAATGGAGCAAGCTAGCTTCTGATGCTCGTGTGCAGCTGCGGGCTCGGAAAAATCCTCCAACAGGATCTGGGAAAAGTCGCGAGATGCCGTTCCTCGATTTGATGGACGATATTTTCGGAGAATCCGTCTTAATTGACGGCATTGAAGGCGGCATCGACACGGGCGATGCCGATGTTGGATCGAACCTTCAGCAAGAAGAAGCCGAAGGTAAGCTACCTATTGTTACTTTTCCCCCATCTCTCCCGCCCCTGGGATTGAACCACGGCACATGATTTGTGCATGAATGTATAGGTGAACATCGATTGATGCACCCAGCAGTTGGTTAAACGTCTAGACGTGCCAACAAGAATGAAAGTTGTGATACATGTCCATGGGATCTTCCCAGTAGGCCTATCCATGGTGTTCAATGTACCTATTGTTACTTAGTCAGGGAACGAAATACAGGAAAATGTCAGGGTGGAAACTGTCAGAAGGAATCAGAGCAAACAATTTAATATGATACTCGTAATTGGGGAAGGGGGGGGGGGGGGGGGGTAGTTTGACGGAGATGGGACTCGGGTGAGAGACAGGGAGACCACAGATACACTGATACTATAGCGATAGGTTTTTTTGTATGTCAGAAATGCTAACACCTTCCTGAACTTCTTCTGTTCCTACCAGATGCAGGTGACAGTGAAAACAGCACATGCATACCGAGTCGTGAAGATGTCATTGGCTTCACTGTGGATGCTGATGAAGACGTCATAATCCACTACCAGCAACCACTGACATTTGATGCCATCAGAGAGACTGACACTGGAATCTGTCATGCGAGAAAAGGTATACATGTGCTCTACCATTATTTTTAAAGATTTATTTATTGCTTCACATCTAGCTGACTGCATAGAGTCGTATGAAAAAAAAACACCATTAGACGAATGTCACCAGCCCCATAGATTAACCATATTAATCATAAGAAATTATTTTATTTTATCTACCAGACTTGTTGACAATAATCTAGTCTGTGAGGCAGACTGCAATACATTTAAAGTATAAAAGCCGACAAAATAACACAAAAAGACTAATTTAGTAACATTACCGACAATGCAGCACTAAAAGGTAAAACCCAGTCACTATGTTCCAAGGACTGTTTAATTGACTACCGTTAGTCCCTCCACTGGTATCATTTCATCATGATATAGCGCATACTTATTTGAACATTCTATTCACTTTTATCTATGAGCTTCCAAATGCAATTATATACAGGGAACAATAAAAAGCATAGATTGTGTAAACCAACTTTCCTCACGTCAATTGCTGTTGAAGGAACTGACAATGTGCTAGCAAAAGGCAGACGTTTTGTGTGTGTGTGGTTGGGGTTGTGCTTGTATATGTGTACTAGTGGGTGTGTGGGTGTCCAGATACTAGTAGTGGTGAAGTATGAAATGTTCACAGAGAATAAATTGGTAGAGTTGACAGTTGACAGTGGGACATGTGTACACATGAACAAGAATGATGCAATAAACTATACAATAATTAAGTATGATAGATTAATTTGTCATCGGCATACCTGCATTTAAATAAAACAAACGCAAATATAAACTTTTCCATTCAGCCATTTAATTCTGTCAAAAAAGTGAATTTTACTGTAGGCCAAATAGTGATAATACATTGATAACAAAACTAAAATACCAACACCAGTTAATGTCTAGCATTTATCATGTACGTAACATAACAACTGTTATCATCATCTTAATTAGTGCATATAAAAGTATGTTCAGAATACAAATGCCCAGTTTCTTCATTCCATCTCTATCAAAAAAATAAATAACAAATACGAAATAATATTAACAAAGCAAACCTTGATACATGTACTTGTGAAGAAGAACACGTACACAGGCACTCACACTAGTGCACACATTGCTCACACATCGGCATACCCTCTCACCTTCTCACAAACCACACTCCTGTGGTATTGCAGAACTATATTAGCATTAAGATTATAAAAGAATCACAGCGTGTTCAAGTAAAGCATTTACAACTAGTGTTCGTTCAAAGCAAGCCTAAACTGTCAAAACATAAACAGCCATGAACATAGCCTACTTACAAAGTCATGTACACAGCTTACCCACACATTCAATCATATACACAGCCTATTGACACAGTCAGGAGGAAGAATTATGTAGGCTTGTGTTGTCTACATTTTCTATTTCGCTTTCATTTGAGGACCCAAATTGAAAACTAATATTTGTGCTCTTCATATCATCAAGACTTGGCAAATAATCACTTACATTATGGCTCACAGATACATCAGGGTGATTTACTACACATTCACCTATATCCACAATGTCAGAAGTAGCCTTCTCTTCAAGTACATGTACAGTATCAGGCAACACACGTCAATACTTTTGTCGATGACGCATTTCCAAAATTACACAAAGAACAAGATTGTCCAGAAACCTTATCATGCATATCATGTGCATTGACAGT
>JAWQFJ010023056.1:25000-28593 GCA_034096865.1 Theodoxus fluviatilis | reverse complement strand
TTCTCATCAGTAAATGTGTTGAATTAGTAGAAACTCTCTCACAGAACATTTTGGGTCATATAGGAGACATGATTATAGTCAATCTAAGATGACAAAGAATCTATTATGTTTCCCTCAACTCTGATGTACCATCATCACAGCCAATCTGTAAGTCTTGTTTAGATGATCTTCAAGGACATTAGCAATGACATGGTGTCCTATCTATAGAGCTAGGCTACATAAGACAGGCAAATTTACCGTCACTGCATCTCTCTTGAGCCAGAGTGGATGACTTGACATTCCGTTGAATGCCCAGGTCTTTTGCATATTCCTCCCCATACCAGACCAGCAGTTCGGTGCCTGCAGGGATGGGTTTGTAGGAGCGGTAGTAGATCTGGCCCTGGTACTGGTACGCTGTCAGGTTCTGCTCCTCCTCAGTGCATGCACAGTTGACGAACCGCATCCAGTTGGCTGTACGTGTACTGCAGGCATCCACAAAGTGGGACGGCTGTCCGTCTGTGTAGATCTGGAATAACAGGTTCATGGATTGGTCAATGGATGCTGGGTGACAATGTAAAGTTTCATCCTCCACTGAAAATGTCCCATGCATGAACTAAAAGTTGTGTTTTCCATTCAGAACTCCAATAACCACACAGGAAATGTTTAGGTAACATTATTCTTAAACAAGAAGGGCAAAGCCCATACGACTCACATGCTTGACCTTGACCTTTATATGACCTTGACCTTCAGGTGACCTTCAAGGTCAAGGTCAAACAACTAAACCTACCAATGACATCATACACAAAGAAATGCTTTACACATTTTCCCTACCAAAATACATGTGACCTTGACCCAAGGTCAAGGTCATCCAAGGTCATGCAACACAAAGCTGTTAATTCAAGACATAGGAAGCACAATGGTGCTTATTGGCACTTTCTACCATGAGATATAGTCACTTTTAGTGGTTTACTACCCCATTTTGGTCACATTTCATAAGGGTCAAAGTGACCTTGACCTTGATGATATGTGAACAAATGTGTCTCATGATGAAAGTATAACATGTGCCCCACATAATTATTAAGTTTGACACAGTTATCTTCCATAGTTCAGGGTCAAGGTCACTTCAAAATATGTATACAATCCAAGTTTGAAGAGCTCCTGTGACCTTGACCTTGGTCAACCAAACTGGTATCAAAAGATAGGGCTTGCTTTGACCTATATACCACTTGTAGCTAAGGTAGCCATTCTCAATAACGTGGGAGAAAATTGGGAAAATTTGAAAAATGACTGTTTTTGAGACCACATTTATGGCTCCTGTGACCTTGACCTTGAAGCAAGGACAAGTCACTATGTATGTATTTTGAGGCCTTGTCATCATACACCATCATGCCACATTTGGTGTTGATAGACTTAATAGTCTCCGAGAAAAATCCAACGTTTAAGTTTTTTACGCCCGGACGGACGGACGCCCGGACGGATGGACGGACGACACGGCTCAGTACATAGACTCACTTTTGCTTCGCATGTGAGTCAAAAATGAAAATCAACCACAGACATCAAATCCTGCACCAGTGATTAATTAAAGAGTGAATGAAATTGAAACCCCTATTACTTCACAGTAACCATAAACCTTTCAAGCTTTATTCAATAATCAACTCCAGCCCAAATTGCTCAATATAATCTATGGCATGGGTAGAATCACTATAACCAACCTCAACTTTCTTCTCCAATAGTTCATTAATCTGTTAGCCAGCAAACCAGAGGAAGACACTGTGATCAAACAATAGATCTGTCATTCCATGGCATAATTTCCATCAGCATGTTGATTTGACATGGTTTTATCACCCACCTGCCAACAGTAGCCTGACTTTTGGGCGACGTCAGGGTCAGTAATGGCATCTCCCTTGTAGGGTCCAAACTGTGTGCGAGTGGGGAAAGGCTGGAGGGCCACCACGCCCAGTCCTGCCCCAGGGATGGTGGACTCCTGGATGGAGAGGCCTGGGGGCAGAGTTTTCCAGGCCCTGTCAGCAGCCCTTGTGCCAGGGGCCACCTGCAAAGCATGACACACAATCCAGATGAATTACCAGTGATCAAAAAAGACAATAGCAGTCCACAGGGAAACTTTGATCACCGCATCAGATTTTACCTCAGCAGTGTTTATCAAAAGCTGACTTTTTTCAGACACTTTTCGAATCCATAAAATTACTGCCAATTAAAATGAGAGATGTATTCTCATCAACATCCTAAGCTGCATTTTCTTTCTAGTCAACTACTGCTACAACAAGCAGTCATAAAGGAGACTGGTCAAAGGCTACAAAGATGCCACTGTCACTGAGAGCCCAGGACCCCTAGGGTCCCTGCCACACCATCTGTCCATCAGTATCAGCATCTGTCCATCAGTATCAGCATCTGTCCATCAGTATCAGCAAGTGTCCATCACCATCACCATCAGTCCATCAGCATCTGTTTATCAGCATCTGCATTGACCTTTAGCGATTACATCACAGCATCACCTGAAGGCTGGCTGGTTCACCACAATGCTGTCTAGATGGCCTAAACATTCAACTGGATCTCTCCTACTGACTGTGTTCATGAACTCTTGTTGCTCCAACCAAATCTTGCATGGTCTCATTTCTGACCGTCTCTCCTGTTGGTGTGTGCAGCTTTCTATTCATGGCTTATGACTGTGTGCAGCTTTCTATTCATTTTCATCTGGAGAGCATCTTTTCCACCCGACTTGATGGAAAAGTCACAGGCACAAACTTCACAATAGGCGAAAGTGTTTCCTTTCTTCCCCGTTGTGATAAAGCTCCACAGTTTCGTATAATCTGCTCTGAAAGTTTGGCTTCGCTTTGGTCTCTTTGAATCAGATTTATCAGCGGCAGTTTCAGCAGAATCATTCTTTCGCTTGGTGGCCATGACTCGGATTTTTCTGACTCCAAAAGCCCACTTCTTTCTCCCTTAATCGGCAGAAGCCGTATTTGCTGCGCATGCGTGTTTGTGGTTATCGGTGCTTCTGCAGTTTTCGCCACTATGACGTGTGGTCATGAAGTACCTTCGGCAATTTCCGTCAAGGTTCAGCTGAGGGGACATCTGTACCAGCGTACACGAGCACTCTTGCAGCTCTGATTGAAAACGTGTCTTGGACTTTTTCAATTTTCCGGGACGCGAATGAACAAATCGTATTTCCGGGACACCCACGTCAATTTTATGCTTTTTGGGGGACAAATACGGACCCACCGCAACGGTAGGCAACTCTGCTAAGACAGCCGCTTGTGCAGGGGTGATCTCAACAAGTGACATGACAGCCAGACAGGAGACAGGACAGGGAGGATGGATGGATGGAGTTTAAGGGCCTATCAGCCTTGTAGGCTATATAAGGCCACAACATTAAGAAACACCCATCTTTAACAAAGAATTAAAACTCTTCTCAACAGTGAGTTCTTATACAGTCCATCTAACCAGTGACATGAAATCAATTAAATCGAGTCTCACTGCCCACCAGCCAGCAAGGCTGCGAAGAGCCTTCAAACATGAAGACTCATAATGGGTGATAGGGGAAAATTTCACACCTCAATTTCCCTGTCATTTACAAAACACTAAAGAATAGGTGG
>JAWQFJ010023056.1:10000-17500 GCA_034096865.1 Theodoxus fluviatilis | reverse complement strand
CCCCAGCAGTCACACACTGCACCTCAGCTGCCCGCCGTGGCCCCAGCAGTCACACACTACACCTCAGCTGCCCGCCGTGGCCCCAGCAGTCACACACTACACCTCAGCTGCCCGCCGTGGCCCCAGCAGTCACACACTGCACCTCAGCTGCCCGCCGTGGCCCCAGCAGTCACACACTACACCTCAGCTGCCTCATCCAGGCCCCAGCAGTCACACACTACACCTCAGCTGCCCGCTGTGGCCCCAGCAGTCACACACTGCACCTCAGCTGCCCGCCGTGGCCCCAGCAGTCACACACTACACCTCAGCTGCCCGCCGTTAGTTTTAGCACTGGATGGAACCAACTTTTCACAAAGGGCATTATTCCCAGAAGAAGCCTAAGTCCACTTTGGATTTTCACTCTTTCCTCACAATTGCTGGCATGAGAAATAGAGAGATAGAAATGGAAAACATTTTGTGGAGACATTGATTGTGAAAGACATGTACTAAGTTAATTTAAAAAACCTATATTGTTGGCTAATACTGTAATAGGGTTGTTTCAAGCCTAAATCACATGCAAATTATTTATTTGCAGTGAATGAAAAAGATATGAATTCTAATGATCAGCTAAGAACAACAGCAGGTTGTGGACAGTTTCAGGGGTGAACACTAAATCTCTCAATTTTTCTATTCTCCTCTATTAACATCTTGGTTTGAAGACTTACTTCACTATGAATTAACTTGTTGCCTGAAGCCATTTGAGACAATGGTCTAAGATCCCTCGAAGGGGGTGCAGTTTGAGTTCAACTTTGGTAGACCGATCCTTGGCCTCGGGGAAAACCATTCCATCCTCTGTCAAAAATTCCAAGGAGGATACACTGACAGGCTTTGACACTGCCCAGGATATTCTATAACTTATATCTCCTTGAGTATGCGTTGGAAAAGGTTTTGCGTTTTGCTTTGGCAACCCTAGATAACACTAACAGGTGTTGTTTCTTTCTGATAACCTCAGCCAGACATTAGGGCCCAATGCCAGACAACTTAGGGCCCAATGCCAGACAAGGGCCCAATGCCAGACAAGGGCCCAATGCCAGACAAGGGCTCAATGCCAGACAAGGGCCCAATGCCAGACAAGGGCCCAATGCCAGACAAGGGCCCAAAGCCAGACAAGGGCTCAATGCCAGACAAGGGCCCAAAGCCAGACAAGGGCCCAATGCCAGACAAGGGCCCAATGCCAGACAAGGGCCCAATGCCAGACAAGGGCCCAATGCCAGACAAGGGCCCAATGCCAGACAAGGGCCCAATGCCAGACAAGGGCCCAATCCCTGACAAGGGCCCAATGCCAGACAAGGGCCCAATGCCAGACAACTTAGGGCCCAATACCAGACAACTTAGGGCCCAATGCCAGACAACTTAGGGCCCAATGCCAGACAAGGGCCCAATGCCAGACAAGGGCCCAATGCCAGACAAGGGCCCAATCCCAGACAAGGGCCCAATGCCAGACAAGGGCCCAATGCCAGACAACTTAGGGCCCAATACCAGACAACTTAGGGCCCAATGCCAGACAACTTAGGGCCCAATGCCAGACAAGGGCCCAAAGCCAGACAAGGGCCCAATGCCAGACAAGGGCCCAATGCCAGACAACTTAGGGCCCAATGCCAGACAAGGGCCCAAAGCCAGACAAGGGCCCAATGCCAGACAAGGGCCCAATGCCAGACAAGGGCCCAATGCCAGACAAGGGCCCAATGCCAGACAAGGGCCCAATGCCAGACAAGGGCCCAATGCCAGACAAGGGCCCAAAGCCAGACAAGGGCCCAATGCCAGACAAGGGCCCAAAGCCAGACAAGGGCCCAAAGCCAGACAAGGGCCGAATGCCAGACAAGGGCCCAAAGCCAGACAAGGGCCCAATGCCAGACAACTTAGGGCCCAATGCCAGACAACTTAGGGCCCAATGCCAGACAACTTAGGGCCCAATGCCAGACAAGGGCCCAATGCCAGACAAGGGCCCAAAGCCAGACAAGGGCCCAATGCCAGACAAGGGCCCAATGCCAGACAAGGGCCCAATGCCAGACAACTTAGGGCCCAATGCCAGACAAGGGCCCAATGCCAGACAACTTAGGGCCCTATGCCAGACAAGGGCCCAAAGCCAGACAAGGGCCCAATGCCAGACAAGGGCCCAAAGCCACACAAGGGCCCAAATGCCAGACAAGGACTCAATGCCAGACAAGGGCCCAATGCCAGACAAGGGCCCAAAGTCAGACAAGGACTCAATGCCAGACAAGGGCCCAATGCCAGACAACTTAGGGCCCAATACCAGACAAGGGCTCAATGCCAGACAAGGGCCCAATGCCAGACAAGGGCCCAAAGCCAGACAAGGGCCCAATGCCAGACAAGGGCCCAATGCCAGACAACTTAGGGCCCAAAGCCAGACAAGGGCCCAATGCCAGACAACTTAGGGCCCAATGCCAGACAAGGGCCCAATGCCAGACAAGGGCCCAATGCCAGACAAGGGCCCAAAGCCAGACAAGGGCCCAATGCCAGACAAGGGCCCAATGCCAGACAAGGGTCCAATGCCAGACAAGGGCCCAATGCCAGACAAGGGCCCAATGCCACACAACTTAGGGCCCAATGCCAGACAAGGGCCCAATGCCAGACAAGGGCCCAATGCCAGACAAGGGCCCAATGCCAGACAAGGGCCCAATGCCAGACAAGGGCCCAAAGCCAGACAAGGGCCCAATGCCAGACAAGGGCCCAATGCCAGACAAGGGCCCAATGCCAGACAAGGGCCCAATGCCAGACAAGGGCCCAATGCCAGACGAGGACTCAATGCCAGACAAGGGCCCAATGCCAGACAAGGGCCCAATGCCAGACAACTTAGGGCCCAATGCCAGACAAGGGCCCAATGCCAGACAAGGGCCCAATGCCACACAAGGACTCAATGCCAGACAAGGACTCAATGCCAGACAAGGGCCTAATGCCAGACAAGGGCCCAATGCCAGACAAGGGCCCAATGCCAGACAAGGGCCCAATGCCAGACAAGGGCCTAATGCCAGACAAGGGCCCAATGCCAGACAAGGGCCCAATGCCAGACAGGCTGAAACTGCAAGACAGTCAGACAGCTGTGCTGTGACGGTGCCAGAGACGGTGGCAAGAGAGGCAGAGGATGGAGAGAGTGAGGAGGAGAACACCCACCTTGATCCTTGGAGAACTGCTTCATCAGGCTGTCTGCCACTGGAGCGCCATGCCGGGTCATGGGGTGAGGGGAAAGGTCAAAAGGGAAGGCAGGCAGGGGGAAGAGAAAAAGCATCACTATTAACATCACACCTTGACTTCATGCCCAGCCATGTGGAAACAACATGACCATTCTCACTCAAAACTAGCAATGGTCCAAGGCAGACATCTATTCAATTATGGGATGGAAAGGTGGCAATCACAGCCATATTTGCATGGCAGCAGGCCAGTAACTGCATTCAGACAGTCAGGAATGGGAAACTTCCATTTTCTACACACCACACAAGGTCTGTCAAGAGGCCCGGGCAATACAGGAGCCACTGAAGTAAACTGTCAGCGATGCAAGTCCTACATACTGCAGTCGGCCTTTGAGGAATGCGTATTCTCAGGTTTTTCACACTGTAAGACGTCTGTCAAGAGGACCAGACAAAATAGGAGCCACTGAAGTCAACTGTCAGTGAAGTATGTTGTCCTCTTCTTCCCCACCAATAAACTTCTGTGAAGGGTGGCCAGGTGATACAAGTCATATAAGTCAAATCATTGACAACGAAGGGAAGAAAAAACCGGAGACAACATACAATCTACTCCCACTTCAACCCAAGTCTATTCTGGCTTTCAGAGTTGGATAGAGATTTGGTGTCAATAACTCATCTGTCTGTTCCTGTGATCTCTTCAGACTATTCCACTTCCAAATTTAAACACAACTAAAGGAAAAATAAAAACGGATAGACACTTTCCCCTGCGTACAAGTCTCATGAAGACTATTGGTAAAATGCTGCAATTTTCTGAACCACAGTGTTTAGCACTCTGCCAACATCTTAATATTCACATGAACAAACAAATGCAAATATATGCCATTGAAAAATGACTGATCTCGTTCATGCCTTCTGAATTGAAAGGACCTGCGGCTACTTATGACATATTGTAGGTGCAAGGAAAACTTAGGAAACAAGAAGGGCAAAGCCCATACGACTCACATGCTTGACCTTGACCTTTATATGACCTTGACCTTCAGATGACCTTCAAGGTCAAGGTCAAACAACTAAACCTACCAATGACATCATACACAAAGAAATGCTTTACACATTTTTCCTACCAAAATACATGTGACCTTGACCCAAGGTCAAGGTCATCCAAGGTCATGCAACACAAAGCTGTTAATTCAAGACATAGGAAGCACAATGGTGCTTATTGGCACTTTCTACCATGAGATATAGTCACTTTTAGTCGTTCACTACCCCATTTTGGTCACATTTCATAAGGGTCAAAGTGACCTTGACCTTGATGATATGTGAACAAATGTGTCTCACGATGAAAGTATAACATGTGCCCCACATAATTATTAAGTTTGAAACAGTTATCTTCCATAGTTCAGGGTCAAGGTCACTTCAAAATATGTATACAATCCAACTTTGAAGAGCTCCTGTGACCTTGACCTTGAAGCAAGGTCAACTGAACTGGTATCAAAAGATAGGGCTTGCTTTGACCTATATACCACTTGTAGCTAAGGTTGCCATTCTCAATAATGTGGGAGAAAATTGGGAAAATGTGAAAAATGACTGTTTTTGAGACCACATTTACAGACCTGTGCACCCTCCATTGGAATAATCATAAGACAAGAAGATAAAAATCGTAAGATTTTTGGAAAAATCGTAAGATTTAAACGACTCGCCCGTGAACGGTGCAATTAGCGGGTCATCAGCTGTTCGCATCCAACCCTCACTGTCATCCTCTCCCACCTCTCGATCACTCGCAGCTTGAGAGGTCGGCATTCTTGAGCTAATTACAGCTTGCCTGATCACTTCATCTAAAGTTTCCTCATCATCTTCATCTTCGGCAGCTGAAGGATTAAAATCCTCAAACAGATTTCGCGATCGCGACATGTTGCCTTGAGCATCCACTTCCATTCGTACAGGATAGCCCATAATTTCTACTATACCGCAAATAAAATCGCCCTGATTTTTGATTGGCCAAGCTGAAGACTGTAGAGAAACCTCTTCTGCATGAACTGGAGTCAGTAAACGTAGAGTTATATGATAGGCTTGTACTTTGGAGAGAGTCAGAACGCACGTGGTGTCTGAAACGACAAATGCCGCGCTTGCCACTGGCGGACCACGAAGGCGAGCGCGGCAATTGCCGAAACTGGCCAAAATTGTACAGAAAAAAGTAATGCCGGTCCATAGAGTGAAAAATCAGAAGATTTTTCATGCCAGGCGAAAATCGTTAAAATTACGATTTTATCGTACAAGTGCAAAGGTCTGCATTTATGGCTCCTGTGACCTTGACCTTGAAGCAAGGTCAAGTCACTATGTATGTTTTTTGAGGCCTTGTCATCATACACCATCATGCCACATTTGGTGTTGATAGACTTAATAGTCTCCGAGAAAAATCCAACGTTTAAGTTTTTTACGCACGGACGGACGGACGGACGGACGGACGGACGGACGGACGGACGGACGACACGGCTGAGTACATAGACTCACTTTTGCTTCGCATGTGAGTCAAAAATGTACACCTCCTAAGTGGGAAGAGGGGTGTATGTGTGTGTGTGTGTGTGTGTGTGTGTTTGTGCGTGATTATGTGTGTACAGTTGTGTGTGTGTGTGTGTGTGTGTGTGTGTGTGTGTGTGTGTGTGTGTGTGTGTACGGTTGTGTGTGTGTTTATGTGGTGTGTGTATGGTTGTGTGTGTGTGTGTGTTGTGTGTGTACGGTTGTGTGTGTGTTTATGTGGTGTGTGTATGGTTTTGTGTGTGTGTGTATGGTTGTGTGTGTGTGTGTGTCTTTGTGTGTGCATGTGTGTGTGTGTGTGTTTGTGTGTGTGTACGGTTATGTGTGTGTTTATGTGTGTTTATGTGTGTTTATGTGTGTCAGTGTGTGTGTGTGTGTTTGTGTGTTTGTGTGTACAGTTATGTGTGTGTTTATATGAGTGTAAGTGTGTGTGTGTGTGTGTGTGTGTGTGTGTGTGTGTGTGTGTGTGTGTGTGTGTGTGTGTGTGTGTGTGTGTGTGTGTGTGTGTGTGTGTGTGTCTGAGTTGTTTTGATACTTGTGGAAACAACAACACAAAAGTTTTTTTAATACATGGCTCCTCATTCTTTCCTATGTCCTCTGTGACAGGGAAAATAAATAAGAAAACAGCGTGGACAACAAAATCAAGTGCTGTAAACAAAAACAAGGAAAGAGCCTGAATAAATCATTGACAAAAACAAGGAATCAGCCTGAATAAATCAAGCATCATTGACAAAAAGGAGGACGCAGCATGAACAGCAAATCAAGAACCAGAAATGCAAGGTCACGCCAATGCAGAGAGTGGGTAACCATGCAGTGACCGCTCACCTGTGAACTTCAGATGCTGCAGGTAGATGGCGCCCAGGTAGACGCTGGCAGACATGTCAAAGGTGCGAATCATCACCTGAGTGCCCAGATGCTCCACCACCAGCTTCAGCAGAGGTTTGTCCTCCTCTCCAATGCGCTGGTCTACCTGTACACACACCTGTAACAAACCATGCCTCGTTAACACAACTGAGCAGTACTCCATTCTCTCTCTCTCTCTCTCTCTCTCTCTCTCTCTCTCTCTCTCTCTCTCTCTCTCTCTCTCTCTCTCTCTCTCTCTCTCTCTCTCTCTCTCTCTCTCTCTCTGGCCTGATCCTCTGGCGGCAAAGCCTCCATCAACGACAGCTCCATCGCAGTCCAAGAGCCAGCCAGCAGCCAGACACAACAAAACCGAAGACACTGCATGCGACATGGCAAGCACGAGAAGGACGCGGAGCAGCAGGTCTGCAGTGAAGCAGGCCATGCGTGAACGAGCCGCACGGACGTTCCAGAAATAACGAACTGTTCGACGTCTCGATCAGTTTCCTCGTTCGTGCGTGTAAAACTTGCAAGACTGGCGGCCAGTCTTGACCCCTACCATGTACATAGCCGCACGTTTCTCTTGAACTTTTGTAATGGGCCGGTGGCCTACACAAATAAATTTTTTCGTTCGTTCTCTCTCTCTCTCTCTCTCTCTCTCTCTCTCTCTCTCTCTCTCTCTCTCTCTCTCTCTCTCTCTCTCTCTCTCTCTCTCTGTGCATGCAGTTAAGCATAGTAACAGATACAGATACAACAGGCATGAAGATGGACAGACAGAAAGATGCACACACACGTGTAAACACACACACACACACATGTAAACACACACACACACACATGTAAACACACACATACATGTAAACACACACACATACACACACACACACCTGCACACACATTCATACACACACACATAAACACACACACAACCGCACACACACAC
>JAWQFJ010023056.1:0-5000 GCA_034096865.1 Theodoxus fluviatilis | reverse complement strand
GACCAATCACGTGTTGAAAGATGTCGCTGCATGTGAATCAAGTCAGGGGAAGACAACTAGAATGAAATCCATCAAGGCAGGGGAGATCATTCAGGCAATGGGGGAGACAATCCAAGCACAGGACACCAGCCATGTGTTGTATAGAGTGAGGGACCCGGAACGCTCTGGGTCATTTTGCCTTGGAGGTCAGGGAAATGGGTCAGCACCTCCTGAGGCGCTTACCTTGCACAACAGATGGCTGGCCCCCAGACCTCTCTGTCAGGCTTACCTGTTCACCAGGGCCAGTCAGCGCCTTCTCCTCTGGAATTACCGGCGCCAGCATGGAGCTGGGACCCTGCAGAGAGAAAATTGGATTGGATGGATGGTGTTTTACGGCCTATCAACCTTTGTAGGCTATATAAGGTCATTATGTACGAAAATCACTAGAACAGTTTAAAGCAAACAAGAATCCAGTCACGGTGTCCCTAGTTATTCGCCTCTTAAGAATCGAGTAGGGAGACACGGTGGGTCAATTCTTTCGCCGAACCCACAGGGGGACTGCAGAGAAAGAGAGGGCAGAATGCCCTCCTTTTTAAAGTGCCTGTATAGAGAGACAGAGCAAAATGCCCCCCTGTACAGAGAGACAGAGCAAAATGCCTCTTTTAAAAGTGCCTGTAGAAAGAGACAGAGCAAAATGTCCCCCTGTACAGAGAGGCAGGGCAAAATGCCCCCTGTACAGAGAGGCAGGGCAAAATGCCTCCCTGTACAGTGAGACAGGGCAGAATGCCCCTTTTAAAAGTGCCTGCAGAGAGACAGGGCAAACTGTCAACTGTACAGAGAGACAGGGCAAACTGCCCCCCTTTTAAAAGTGCCTGTAGAAAGAGACAGGGCAAACTGTCCCCCTGTACAGTGAGACAGGGCAGAATGCCCCCCTTTTAAAAGTGCCTGGCAGTGGAATTACATCTGGTTCCATTTTGTTTGATCCTGTGTTGACAGCGTGCACCACAAAGCAACACAATGTAGATGATACATAGCACAGTGCAAAGTCAGTAATAAACTGCAGTGAAAAGCAATTATCATAATACACTGTTGAGCTTTTAAAAAGCGTATCACAAGTCAATGCCAAGACAATGCAACGTGATGAATGCAATGCACTACTATGAAATGTATTCCGTTAGCCTTCCACTGATGGGCCACACTAATGGACTTCAAGGAAAGGGGTGCAATGCTGGTCATTTAATTCACTGTGAGTGACTCCCACACAGAATGACAACCAAATTATTACAACATGCTCTCTACCTCACATACGCAATCTTGGACGGTTATTCCGCCCACAGAATGACAATAAAGTGTGAATAATTGACAAACTGGTGTACACAATGCGCTTCCAGCTGAATTGGGTTGTGATGAATATCACATTTGCAGCAGTTATCATGGCTATTCGGCTGTTTCTAGCATAAACGCCGATGTAAAAACGCAGCCAATCAGATGCCGTGGCCTGCCAGCAGAGGGAGTCCGCACCCCTCTCCTCGGACGAGTCCACTAGTGTGGCCCACTAGCGGAAGGCTACCCGAGTATTCAGTATCACCAAATGATGCTGCGCATTTGTTACAATGCACTGTCATGCGATACTGATAAACTCCAACATGATAATTTCCATTGGAATACAGTGTACTTGCACTGCAAGAACAAACAAAACAACGCAATGAAACTCCATGTAAAACAGCAGTGTAAAAGCACACTGTTATGCAGTCTTTTACAGCATCCTGGAAAAGGAGGAGAGAGAGGACAGAGTCAATGCGACGGGACAGTGAGGGATGGCATGGGCTGGGAGTGGAGTGCATGCAAACATGCATTCATGAGCATGCATGCACATGTGCATGTGATTTTGAGTGTGCCTGTGTGCAAGTGTCTGTGTGTGTGTACGTGTGTGTGTGTGTGTGTGCATGTGTACGTGTGCATGTGTGTGTGTGTGTGTGTGCGCGTGCACGCATGCATTCATATACTGGGTATGTGCATTTGCATATATACAAGCATAAAGGGAGAGGAATGCAAAGTAGGGCAGAGGGGAAGACGACACAAAAATAGTGTATTAAGTGAGAGAAAACTGCAAGTTTTCTTGTCGGCAATTCACTCCATCCATGCTTTCCAGCACCAGGGACAGTTTCTGCTTGAACAGTAAGACAATCATAGAACTACCAACAGGCAAAAAAACTCAAAACACAAAGGTAAACAAACTTAACGTAATGAGTTTCTGGGCTCTCCACCAAAAACATTCTAAGGAATTAGTAATGCTCATCTAGGAAATCTTAAACAATTAATTAATAAATATTTTACAGTACCATAAAGTTACCAAAAGCTATTATGTAACACGGTGTTCTGATGACATTGCTCCACCTTTGCTCAAAACTGTCTTGCTGACTTTACTTTAGCTTTGCTTTTGTTGCACTCTTCCCCGGCAATATCCTATGTACGGGGGTTCTCCTGGTTTGCGGTAGGAAGTCGAAGTGACAGACACTGGTGGTCGTTTTCCGATAAACTTTATTCACGCACTGATGAAAACACAGTGGTGCAAATCAGCCAACAGCAATCTGTAGTTCTCGCTAGCAGCTTCCCTCTGCACACAGTACAGCAGAGGCTCGCTTCTTACACAAGATAATCTCTCACATTATCTCGGTCGTATCTGCTGCTCTCCCCTCTGACTCGCTTTCGCTCCTTATATACATTTACACACTTTCTAGAAACTACCAGCACAATATCGAATATACTATCACAATCCCGTACTCGACGAAGCTGACATACTGGACACAACAAGTTAATTTGAGCCTAAGTCGGTCGAGGTCGGGCAATGACCTGACCGATATATAAAAAACAGCTGCGCTTGCGACGCTGCGAGCAGGTTCGAGAGGCTTCACAACACTTTTCATGCTCAGTCACAAATTATCAACATCTCAAGTTCAATATTACCAATACCCCAATCTAAATGGCAACATAGCATGTACTATCTTCATATATGATAAAAAACTAAATCCCTCAACCTGAGCAATCAGTTTTACTGGTGAAGATGTAAGATACTTTCAAAGCCACCGAAGGTTACTTAAGAATCATTTGTGGACATTTAAAAAGTCATCAGTACTGATTTTGATTAACAGCTAATCTTGGCATCAAAGCAATTAGACAAAGTGAGAAATATTGGATAAAATGGATGGATAAAGTTTGACTGCCCTTTATCCTTTGTAGGCTATGCAAGGCCCCTGATCATGAAAATCACTAGAATAGTTCAGAGTAAGTGTAAGTCAAGTCCCGGTATCCCTATTCATTCACCTCTTATTAATCGTATCCGAAGATGCGGTGGGTCAATTCATTCTAGTCCACTAGAGACTTTGCCTGCCAGTGAAAGAGGCTCTAGCATAGTTCATATCAAGTGATGGAACAATTCCATCCAAAATATTCATAAGGAGGTCGCACGTGAGGCTTGTGGGATAGCACTCTGCTCCCTGTCATACGGCGTTAAACTCAGCACTTCTAAGACTACTTTGCACCACACTCCTAAATTACGTTTGATAAGGCAATAAACAAGCGCTCATTCGATAAAATTAAATGTTTGTGTTGAAATGGAAACAAGTTTTGACATCTGAATGATTTCTGTAAAAAGTGGAAAAAATAGTATACAAAACAAACTATTTTTGGTGCAATGCTGTAATGCAAAAGGTCAAGTCTATTGCGCATTCATTGTGAACTGCTCCAGAGTCAATACTGACTCGGCTTCTCAGAATGGGGTCAATTCTAACCCCTGTGCAGCAAGTCCTGTACATTGACATCTGGCCCTCAAGTAGAGAAACAACTGTCTCCTCTTTGAAGAACCACTTCAATAGATTCACCTTCCACAACTACACTGCACTAAGGAATCAATTTCGCTTGAAAACTATCTTCCTGTCATCAGTCCATCCAAACGTTTTTCCATCCCTGGCAATGGCTCTCTCTCTCCAAGCTCACAGATGCGATAGCACACACACACACACACACACACACACACACACACACATACACACACACACACACACAAACACACAAATACACACACAGAGATATATATACACACACACATACAGACACAAACACACATACATACACAAACACACACACTCACACACAAATACACACACACATACACACACACACACAAACACACATACATATACAAACACACACACACACACACACAAATACACACACACATACAAACATATACACACAAACACACACACAAACACACAAATACACACACACACACACACATACAGACACAAACACACATACATATACAAACACACACACACACACACACACACAAATACACACACACATACACACATATACACACAAACACACACACACACATACATACACTCACACACACACACACACACACACACACACACACACACAAACACACACACACACACACACACATACAGACACAAACACACATACATTCCTAAAGTCTTAAAAGCTCCAGATGGGCATGATTTCCCTGTCTGATGATATAGCTTCACTAGAAACATGCTCTTTCCTTAGGAGTCCTGCGTGTTTATATAGTTTCATTTCGGTACCATGAGGTTCACAAAAAACGAAATAAAGGCCACTGCTGTGTACACAAAAAATGGCGCCGGTAAGATGTTGACAGTTAGGCTGACGTGCGCATTTTTGTTTTTGTGTCTCGAAGTTCTTTCGTTGAGATGCATTCAAAAAAGGCGAATCTTTGGAGTGGAAAATATGCATAGTCCAACACCATCAATTTGTTTTACTTCCATCGCTATAAAAAACTGAGGTTTACATAGATAGAAAAGTAACAGTATTGGCCAACTCACGAAAAAGTAGCAATATGTACGTTGTCTACTGGGTTCCGTCGCGAACCATGGCTGAGAAGAAGAAAAACACATTTTGAAACCACACACGGAGCGGTAAACATTGCCGAGAACCAAGGTCATGATTGTGTTTTCATTCATTTCACAATCGAA
>JAWQFJ010023055.1:0-13336 GCA_034096865.1 Theodoxus fluviatilis | reverse complement strand
TGCACTCAGAGGAAGCAAAAAGTGAGCAATAACGTTGCACTTGAGGTTCACGCTCCAGACCTTCACCTGACAGTTATTACTGCAGGCTGGTCAGAGAAGAGCAACAGAAAAAGTTCTTGCAGTGTACTCTTGAAAAGCACCACAACTGAGGGTTCTGTACAGTTCTACACCTGCTGGAGACTGCCAGAGCAAGACAGAATGGAAGAAGCATGTATGCATTTGGTCTTCCAACAAGAGTAGCCAGATTCTGTCAGAAATCTTCGGCTGGTACTACATCACACCTTGAAGTAATCTACAATGCACTCTGTAGAACAGGCCCTGAAAGTGCAGCCTTCAAGGGGTAAATTTCAAGGAAGATGAGCACACCTTACAATTACAACTTGACCTGCCTGGTGCCCTGAATCTTTGACAAACACAACTGAGATGTGACTCCCAATCAGGCATTTCAACTTTCCATCAAGACATCATTAATTCAGTTGGTTTCCTCATCTACGTATGTCACAGCACAGCAAAGCTTCCACTTCTGTGTAGAGTGAGCAACTTGCACTTACACTGATTGGTTAGATGCAGACGTCATGGCTTTGAGAGCTGATCAAGACATTGCATGATTTTTTTCCTGGCCTAGGACTTACTCCTAACCTTTCAAAGATAGTCGTCTAAAAAGATAATTATTTTGCCAATGTGTGATTTCCCCTTCTACCCCCCACCCCCCTCTCTCTGTCTCTCTGTCTCCCCTCTGTCTCTCTCTCTGTCTCCTCTCTCTCTCTCTCTTATCCAGCTGCCAAGGTGGAGTGACAGATTTTGAGCCGAGTGCTGCATTGTGGGAGAACTGGCAGAAAGCAACTCCAGATTAAAGCACAGAGGCACCGATGTGGAACAGGAGGGACTGCTCACACAGACACTCAGGGCTTTGCATCTGTTGTTCTTCCTCAGGTGGTGAGCTGACCCTCCTTGCCAGAAACCCTTCCTCACCAGTGACTTTATCAGATCCAAATAGAGGCCGGGCACAGGCCTGTTACTCCTGCTTACCCACATGGAGACTTGCTACCAAAGCATCAGAGTGACACGATAGGTCCATAAAAGCAAATCTCCCAGAATTCCTGTCCTTGTCTTCTCACACATCAATGCAACAGAAGTCTGATCTCTAGGAAAATCAATGAATCATCACTGAATCTAAATGAGGGAAAATGCTGGGGATGACAACACTCAGCAAAGCAAGTCAGGCAGGAAGCTTCACACAGCGAGTTCTACAGGCCGCCCTCACAGCCCGTCACCAGGGGTCATGAGGGGCTCTTGGCCTTGGAGGCGGCCAGGATGTGAGTGCGGTACTGGACACTCAGTCTCGTCATCCAAAACTTCATCAGCTGCTTGTCTTCTTCTTGGGCCCCAACAGTCTGCAGCGAGTGTCCTCCTCCGATCTGTTCCCTCCTGCCTTGGTGAAGGTGAACAGGACTTTCACTTCACTGCAACAGACAGATGTGAATGGTGGAGTGAGGTGAAATTTAATAGTCTACCTTGAACGTTTCACAGACAAAGTTATCCAGAAACAGCATTACAACTGCTTCCTCAAGGCCAGCTCCATCTTGGACAGGACCAAGGGACCTGCAGGCAAATAACCACAATGCATAACAATCCACTTTCTTCTCTCAATCAACTCTGGGTAAACCTACAGTGCCCTAGCTCCATCTGAGATGAACAAGGTACCTTGTAGGTGTAAAAACTTCAGCATCAGATTATTGTCTCTTTTTGATTTTCTACAATAAAAGATGTACTTATGAATTCAATCAACATAAAGTACAGCAACTCTCAATATGCATGTGTGTGTGTGTGTGTGTGTGTGTGTGTGTATGTATGTGCATGTGTATGTGTGAAAGAGTGTGTTTGTGTGTGTGTGTGTGTGTGTGTGTATTTGTGTCTGTCTGTTTTCCTTTCTTCTTACCTTTTTCAGCAATGGTGACTGAGCTGCTCATGCGAAAGACCCAGCCATCAAAGGTTCCCTCTGTCTCTGACTTGTCCGAGTCGATGGACTCGGGTTCCTCCACAGGGTAGACCTCCCTCCCACGTGGCACCAGCTCCAGCAGCACAAAGAACTTGGTTGTCTTGGGTGTGGTCAGGCAGAGTGACTTCTGGAGCCAGTCCCAGGAAGTTGCAGCACCAGTATTCCACGTAGACTGAGCTCTAGCTGAGAACCCGGCAGCAGCCCCTGGGGAGCAGAATCTGGACACAAAGTGAGAGAGAGAGAAAGTGAGAGAGAGAGATAACGTAAAGGAAAGCCGATTGGTGACTTGGGAAAGCAATCATCAAAACTGCACACCCAGGAAAGCTGCAGTCTGTCCCTACCTTGGGTGCGTTGAGGATGGACTTGACCATGTCCTTCTCTGGTCCACTGACGATGATCTGGTTGCCTACGACAGCGTGGTGAGCCAGCACCCAGAACTTGGTGCTGCCTAGAGCCTGCGCAGAGAGCACCCTTTGTCTTGGCATCCAGGAATGAGTTACCCAAGCAAGCATGATTTATCCATTCACTGAAGTGTACGTGAACTCGACATGCTCACCACAAATTCCAATTTCACACATGGTGCATTTGTTTGTAAAAAGGGAAAGCATTGCATGATTTTACAGAATTATCTACACAGAAAGTTGGACAGAAAAGCACACATACACACATAAACTGTAACCAATACTACAGTAATTTGTGTTCCATAGCACGTTTATCTTAGCTGACAACGGATTTCAGAGTCATGATTCATAATCCACAGTACTTTACTGTCCAACTATGGATTTTTTTCTGGTGGAATACAGATTCAAATATGCAAGAACAATTTAAACTAAAGTTACATAATGTATTAGTAAAAGACAAATAACGAGAAAAGTACACTTCCACAAGAGACCTTATATACAATATATACAAAAGAGAAAACAGAATTGTGACCCTCCATCACAAAATGAGTCTCTCGTGGCGCTTGGCAGATTTTGAGATATGCATATTTTTATAAAGGCAAGAGAACAAGCTTTCTAACGGTGCAAGAATGATCGAGAGCTGACTATTTTTCGCGAAGTTACATCATTTTAAAGATAGTTTCCCTAATAAGCTCATGTTTGAGAAAAACGCATTTGAAAGTTTTGTAAAGAAATTTGATCCTTTTCCGTAGCAACCGTAATCTCAGACTTATGAAAAGTTGCACAGTGATTAGGTTATATATGGGCAAGGGTGTTATAAAATTTGATTGCATTATCTTGACTTACTTTTACTTATTTGGTGTTTTTCATGGGATGACGTATAGCATAATAATGGGCAGCTAATGACTTTGTAGTCTAATAATTTTTTTCCATTTCTGACAAGTCAATAAAAACAGAATGAGTTATGACTTTGCTGTAGTCATGTGACCAATATGGCCGATTGGTCTCTAAATAGTATCAAATCTTGAGTTCTTGTTTTCTCCATTAAATTTGAAGATATTTGGTTCCAACCTAGTATATATGTTATTCAAACATAGATTTAGCTTACCGACTAGAACTGCTTGTTTTGAAGAAAACATTCGTAAAGGAAAAAATATCTGAAATTGTACACTATTATAAAAATGTACCGTAATAGTTTCACAACAATCACATATAGCTCACATTCTAGTAACTTGATCTCAATATCCCTTATACATAAGTGTTCAATATATATAATGGAAACATGTGGGTAACATTCAAGGTGATTGAAAACAATCTTTTTTTAAAGATGGGAACAGAAGATCTGAAAATGGACAATAGTTTTGAGAAAAATGAATTTTCTTTTACTCATATTTCACCCCCCACCCCCACCCCACCCCATCTTTCCCCTAAGGTACCGACTGCAAGCTTCTGCTATTCCATGAGGGGGCAGTTGCGGTGGCATGCAAGCAAGCTTGCTCAAGTCATTCTGAGCTGAAAAGAGGGAATGAAATTCTTTTAAGTACTGATTATGTCAGATAAGAAGTTATACTAGATTCAGAGCACAAGTTCTTTTTTAATGCAAAGCTCAAGAGCTGAAGTAAGAAAATGACCCATTATTAAACTGTGTGGAGACTACTCGGCATAAAGATGCATTTCCCTGTCAACACACACACACACACACACACACACACACACACACACACACACACACACACACACACACACACACATCATAAAGACTTTATTCATGAAATACCAATCAATGACCCCACACATGAAGAAGTCAATGGAGATACAAAGCAACACAGGATATGCAGGACATTAATCATTCAAGATACATCACACAGCCATCTCCTATGACTGTTTGAGTGATCATCCACAATATATATGTTACAGTCAAGTCGGGAAATCAGGCATTCTCCGAGAATGCCTGAAAGTTTAGCCATTCACGGTAAATACCTGGTTTGATCAGGCAATACCGGCAATGACTGAAAATGTTCAGGCATTATCGGTGATGGACTGAAATAGGCTGTCAGGCATTATCGGAGAATGCCTACCGCTCACTATCTGTGTTTCTGGTCAGAGTCAAAGCATTTCAGCACATAAGCCGACTGTAAAACTTTGAATGGCTGCGGTCGAAATTGGTTTCACGATTCTTTTGTACTCTGTCTGTCCCTCTCCCTCTCTCCTCTCTCTCTCTCTTAATTTGAAGGCATTCAATTAAAGACCATAATGATGAAGTCAGTTTAATTTATTAATTCTAACTGACTAAAATATAAAGGTAAAGGTAAAGGTGTGGTTTTTTATAGCGACTTACACCCTTTGTCTGGGTCTCAAACCGCTTACACTTTACCCCCTGATCACTGGGCATCTTCATCAATCCTCACTGGTACCTCACAACAAACATAGTGACAGACATTTTAAGATGCACACAGTCAGGTACCAGCACCAACTCCGCTCCCTGGGGAGTATTCCAACCCGATGCTGGCGCTTGGCCGCATACAAGGGTTAATCGCACAACATGTTTGCCAATATTGCCCTCACAGGTACCCGGTTTTACTCCTGGGTGGGGAGAAACAATGCGAGTTAAGCATCTTGCTCAAGGATGCAACTCTGGAAACCGCGCAGCTTCGAACGCCGTACCCACTGGCCGCAAGCGACTGTAGGTCCAGCGCGCTAACCACTCGGCCACAGAGCATTAAACATACATTAAAACAGAACTTTCTGTCAACATTTGTTTCTACAAGTCTAGGATTGGTGACACCGACTGTTGCACAATTACTGGTGTAGGCTCCTTTTAAGATCCCATGCTTGGTCCATCGAACGTGTCTTCAATTGTCACATAGTAGATCGGGGTTTCAGCAGGTGACTTTCATTTCTTTATCGGCTTGTCCATGTGCCCGCATCGAAGGATTTCGTACCTGATTCTAAATCAAGAGATCACTATTGTATTACCTGTGTCTGCGCGTGTGTGCGTGTGAGTGCGTGTGCATGTGTCTGTGTGTGTAAGAGAGAAGTGATAAAATTCTTGATACAAGGAGAACAAAAACGTAAATGGGAAAGAGAGAGAGAGAGAGAGAGAGAGAGAGAGAGAGAGAGAGAGAGAGAGAGAGAGAGAGAGAGAGAGAGAGAGAGAAAGAGAAACAGTGACAGAGACAGACAGAGGCAGACAGAACGACAGATTTGAGAGAGGGATAGAGAGGAGTCTACTTACTTCGAAAACAGCTTGTAGTGACGTGGAGTTTTCCGACTTCCGTTTTCCATCATCTCTTCAAGTATTTGAAAATATTTTGACTTAGGCATCAAGTGTATTTCATTTTTGGCGTACTTTTGAAAGAGTAACCGATTAAATCGGACTTCCACCGATTCTGTTTCCTCCATTGCTACCCTCAACATTGAGAGCAATGTCACAATGGAACTAGCATTATACTGAAAGTGAACTCCAATCACTCCAAACTCGGGGAAAAGGGAAAAAAGTTAAAGAGACAATGAGAGAGACTCACATAAGAGAAACTCACAATAAATTAAGACCGGCTATGTAAAAACAAACTCTAATCACTCCGAACTCCGGGGAAAAAACCTCACTATAAATTCATGCAAGGAAGGCTATGTAAAAACAGACAAGGTCTCAGGTCACACATGGAAGAGAAACTCACTAAAAATTCATGCAAGGCAGACTATGTAAAAACAGACAAGGTCAGAACAACCCGTTTTGCCTAACAGTCAGGCAAAATGGGAAATTTGTTCAAGTAGTTTTTAGTCATTTCCTGATAATGCCTGAAAATTTTCAGTCATTACCGGTATTGCCTGATCAAACCAGGGATTTACCGTGAATGCCTAAACTTTCAGGCATTCTCGGAGAATGCCTGATTTCCCGATTTGACTGTAACATATACAAGCAATATAGACCGTACTCAGTTACTGTTATTCATGCAGGCACAGAAACAGTGTCAATCAGCAACAAGTGTCAGGAAAAGCACGCATTAAGTCTCCCTAGCACCCACAATACTTATTAATCTGTCATTACTACATTGTGCAGATCTGTCAGTTACACACACACAAAATAATCATATGTTTACTTGCCATTCATACAGATCCACAGGACAGGTACTCAATTTCTACTTCCATATTCTTCTTGTGTTCACACACACACACACACACACACACACACACACACACACACACACACATGCACGCACCACGCATCCTTCCCCGTTCTTCCACCCCCACCTGTCAATAGTGATGTACGTTTACATTATTAACTCTGCAGGTGGTCATTCAGTAAGGGCAGCAAATTCTCGAAACTACAACAAGAACATAATTACGGATATTTTGATTGAGTATCCTTACCTTCTGTGTATTCTCGCAAGTCCCATCTTCTTTGGACGATCTCTTCAACCGAAAACTGGCAGATGCAACCTCGCTTGCTTGGCTGTTTCTTGTCTGCGTCGGAAACTTTAATTTTTCTGGAGCAGCAATCAAATGCTTCAACGGTCCTTCTGTCTTCATCATCTATGATGTAAACATCCGTACTGGAGCTGAGATCCAGGGTCGGAACACCGAAATCTATGAAGTCATGATTAAACTAATACTATTTCAAAAGCCTCAAATCTTACATGTTCAAAAGTATTAAATCTTACTATTTCAGAGGTGGTGATAAAAAAATGAGCTTTATGCAAACCGCCACATGCAATGCTGTGCTGTAGTTCCCTAACGACTTAGTCCAGAAGATGGTGTCCTCCTGTTGTCCAATACTCAGTACCATGGAAATGTGATCTCTATCTTGCTAAGATCACATTAAATTTTTTTCACGACATCTTCTGCTTGCTTGGCATTTTCAAACCCATACACTGCAATGTCTGAATGCTACAGCATTTTGGCACCTCCATGTACATATCACCAATCATCTTATAACTACATTCACATTGAAGTACTTTGATAAATTTGGGCCAAATGAGGAGATTTTTTAATATTCTATGAAGTCATTATTAAACTAATACTATTTCAAAAGCCTCAAATCTTACATGTTCAAATGTATTAAATCTTACTATTTCAGAGGTGGTGATAAAAGAATGAGCTTTATATACCTCTGTGACTAGTCTGTTGTAGAATCACATGTTTTGAATTGCTAATGGATAATCTCTCAAATCAAACTTCAAAAACTAATACAGAGCAGCAGATGATGGATATGGACCCTTCAAGTATGGAACCAGGTCGGATCCAGCAATCACAGAGCAGTAACAGAATTGATTTTGTCAGTTCTTGACACTTGCAAGGTTTATATATTTGGGGGAGGGGGGGGGGGGGGGGGGGAGGGGGAGGTGAAAGAGAGAGAGAGAGAGAGAGAGAGAGTGTGTGTGTGTGTGTGTGTGTGTGTGTGTGTGACAGAGAGAGAGGGAGAGGGAGAGAGAGAGAGAGAGAGAGAGAGAGAGAGAGAGAGAGAGAGAGAGAGAGAGAGAGAGAGAGAGAGACAGAGACAGAGACAGAGAGACAGAGGCGGAGGCAGAGGCAGACAGATACACAATCAGACAGAGAGACACATGCAATGTGACACAATGAAATGTAATACAATGTAAGGAAAAATTTTGATTCCCAATTGTACAAGCCGGCGACCTAACTGTTTATTTGTTCATGTGGCGGGTGCAGCAACATGTGTCATGATAGTGCTGATCAAAGCTCAGTAAATTGTTATTTTGCATTTTTAGCACACTAAGCTTCAACTTCTTTGTGTCTTAGAGACAGATGACTGTTTCAGGCAAAGGAGCCTGAACTAACAGACACACTTTCTATTTCTCTCTCTCTCTCTCTCTCTCTCTCTGTCTCCCCTCCCCACCTCGCCTCCCCTCCCCTCCACACACACACACAAACTTACTTGCTCTGATTTACATCAACCAGAGATTCGATCTTTGAAGTTGTGAAGGAGATATGTTTATCCCCAATGACTATCTCCAATTGCTGAAAAATTGACCCCCCCCCCCCCCACCAATACTTGAACTCAGGTCAAAAGCTACTGAGGTACAGTAATCCATTCCTTCATTATTTCATAACTTTGCTAATTCCTAATCATTCTCCTAAATAAAAAAATGCAGCAACACATGGTAGGAGAAAATGAAGACTGTTTCTCATGAAATTCATAACTTAATTTTGTTGAGGCAATAATCAAGTGTTTATTCAATAAAATAAAATGTTTGTGTTGAAATGGAAACAGGTTTGACATCTGAATGATTTCTGTACCAAGGTGAAAAAGATAAGTATCCGGAGCGAACTATTTTTGACGCAATGCTGTAATGCTAAGGGTCAAGTCTATTACTCATTCATTTCGAACTTTGCCAGAGTCACTACTGACTCAGATTCACAGAAAGCTACTCAGGGACACTTTGCCTACAATGTACCTCCTTGTTTGCCTCAATAATTTTCAGGGGCTGTAGGCATGAAAAGAAAATAGAGTAGTTTATTTCGGAATAGAGGTATTCAAGAATAAAGTCCAAGTGATTCGTATGCATGGAAACTGAATAGCTCTATTCTGGCTGGTTATCCGTAAAAATTAGGCCAGAATAGAGCTATTCAGTCTTCCTGCAGACAAATCAATGGAACTTTATTCTTGAATACCTCTATTCCGGAATAAATTACTATATTCTCTTCTCTTGCATATGGCCCCAGATGAGTTTTCAAAGCATGTTGGTGAGAGGTTGCTGATTTCACCAGTTTTGTAGCTGAAATCAATGTCATCTCACAAGCCAAGAGTGCGACTTCTTGGCAGTATGTGCAGTAATAAATAATGCATGGATACACACATGCAATGCTTCACTTTAGGCTGCAGAATAAGATGGATAATTTCTTCTGAATGAGTGTTATAAAATCTGTAGCCATTGATACAAATGGGTGTTCACCAACCTTCACCTTTTCATTCAGGGTAGGCGTGCATTATGCTGGGGGTTTTTTCTGCTCATTCAGCGTTTTTTATTTTCAAGTATCTGCAGCTGTAAAGCAAATTATCTTTAATGAGAGATGTGACACAGCCAATACATTCATTTATGGGACTTACATACAAGCCAATAGTGATAAACTGGAAGGTTGAATTTGAGACAACAGAGGCCATCTACAAAGGCACATTGCAACTGTGGTCAAATTCACATGATGAGGCAGAAACTCACAACTACTGCAACCTCTGCACACCACCATGTTCACCAGAGCTGCTTTTAGCTCTAACAATAAGTACATATATATCTGAGCTAACTTGCTTCTTTGCAGTCCTCTTCACTACAAAGTGAGTGAGTAAGATGAAATGTCAAGATGTTCTCTTTAAGCATGAAGCATTGCTCTGTTGTTAACAATCATTAAATCTGCAGATGATCACAACTGCAACCTTGACAACTGCTTCATCTGGATTGTCATGCAAAGTAGGGGGACAAGTTCACTGCTATTGCTGCAAGCGCTTCCCACTGATTGACAAAGGGAACGTGAAACTGAAACTGAGAAACAAAATCTACTTGCCTGCCAACACGATCAGGGGGTGGCCAGAGGTTGTCATCTTCCCGCATGGTGTCTGACTCCTCAATGATCCGCTTCAGTTCCTCCATCACCGACTTGTGGACATAGGCCTGCAAGCACAGTGTACAGGTATCAGCTCGGTTCTTCTGCATCACAAGTCAGTTAGGCACAACAACAAAAAATTACATGTAATCCCTTTCCATTTATTATTTTACCTCTACACATTGGAGAGAAAAATTACCTCGGATGGTAATTTTCAGTTACTAGTACTATTCAAATTTAAGTTGACCATATTTCATATTAATTTACCAATACAACTAGAGACAATCAAGAAAAGACAGATACCATGATAGGCATCATCTGCACAAAC
The DNA here is from genome assembly GCA_034096865.1 of Theodoxus fluviatilis. Classification (NCBI taxonomy): domain Eukaryota; kingdom Metazoa; phylum Mollusca; class Gastropoda; order Cycloneritida; family Neritidae; genus Theodoxus; species Theodoxus fluviatilis. The sequence goes on along the minus strand of JAWQFJ010023055.1, from coordinate 3,054 downwards.
TATGTACACGCATGATGTGACTGTGAGTATATAGGCCTGTTCATAGGGGGGGAAGGGGGATCAAATCCATTATGAAGGTTAAGCACACACCTCTTTCCTGATCATAGTGTCATTCTTGTAGTTGGAGTTGTTGGCAAACCTCAGCTTTCCTGTGGGAAAAAAGCAAGGTAAATATTTTTTTTTCTCTCCCTCCATCCTTTCCTCCCTCACACCACTACATCCTCCCTCCCACAAAAACACACACTAACACAGAATGAGGAGAGAGAGAGAGAGAGAGAGAGAGAGAGAGAGAGAGAGAGAGAGAGAGAGAGCTTAAACTTTATTAAGCTTTATTTTTTAAGGGAAATTAATGAATTAGGCATAGCTGCCTATCTTACATTCACCCCTTGTAAAAACAAACAAATAAATCCTATCCCATCCCCCATCCCTATCCACGCTCTAATATTCTATCCTTCACAAAATTCACACAACATAGGTTACAATACATTCATCATTTCATGGTAACGAAATACCACAATGACAATAATCAAAAAGTGAATTTAGAATTGGATGAGAAATTTTCTAGGATGACTGCATAAGAAATATGTATAGTTTCCATATAAATTTCTCTAAAGATTTTGCAATTTTAAGATAATTGGGTAGTGTATTCCACATAGTACTATTATTACTATTAGTAGCCCCTGAGTAAGACTAAGAAGTAAGATAGGCTATGTTTAAACAAATCAATCCTACGTTGTGATATTATAAAGTGTGTGTCTGTGTGTGTGAGAGAGAGAGAGATAGAGAGAGAGAGAGAGAGAGAGAGAGAGAGAGATTGATTGATTGATTGATTCTTTATTTATCCCTCCAGGTTTACTGGAGGTCCTACAGACTTTATCTGTGTGTCTGTCTGTCTGTCTGTCTGTCCCGACTTCACAGCTTATATCTCAAAAAATACTGGACGGATTTCCTTGAGATTTTGCACACTAACTGGAAGTTAGGTCCGATTGAAAGTATCAAATTTTCAGAATCGAGGCTTGATGAGAAAGTGGTTTTTTAAGGTTGTACACTCCAGAGCGCCTCCTTAAATACGTGATTCAGGGAATGGCGAAATTCTAACATGTGTGACGTCATTAATAACGTTATGTCATTTACAAGTAGAGTTTCGATCCTATATGCCAGGAGAAGAATTTCGAAACACCTGGGGAGGTAGGCAATTTGATGGAATGGCGAAATTCCAACATGTGCGACGTCATCAATAACGTGACGTCATTTGCGAGGACAGTTTTTAGGAGAATGAATTTAGATAGATAGATATGTCCTCAGATGTCTTAGGCCGCGAGGCCTTTATCTGATCTTTTGATCAGTACTTATGGCTACTCTCACTTTTTACTACCCTAGTTCTAACGATCTTAAAAGATCGTGCCTATTCTCTATACTTTTCTTCCGGTGGCTTATGAGTGGCAGAGAGTGGTATACGTGGCAACAGCGGGTGGCCAACATCATCACAGTACATGTAGTCTTTGAACATCGTGTCAATTCTGTTTTTGAAGCTGTTTAATGACAAACACTGAATTTGAGAACACTGGTAAAGGAGAAAGAATTATTTGTACGATGCGGGTCGTTATCCTGGGCATTTTGTACCTAGTCGTTTCGTACCCTCAAAGATTATATAGTTATAGTATGAATAGTCTTTGGTACCCTTTAGGGTTATGGTTAGAGTTAGAGTTAGGGTTAGGGTTAAAGTTAGGGTTAGGGTTAGGGTTAGGGTACAAAAGGTACGAATCGACTAAATGAGGTACACAACGACTATGGTACGAAACGTCCTGTATTTGATTTTTTATCCCTCCAGGTTTACTGAAGGCCCTCACAGCTTTATTGGGGGCTTTTTAATGCCAAAACCTGGAGGTTCAGCGCCAGCGGTTTTTATCATTATAATATCAAGGATAAAATGTTAGGCATTTCTGCCTCTCTTACAAATTGTCCTTGCTCATAAAGAAATGAAAACATGGAAAGACGAGAAAAAATACACAGTAGACAGAGAGAGAGAGAGAGAGAGAGAGAGAGAGAGAGAGAGGATGGAGAGAGAGGGTGGGGGAGAGGGAGGGAGGGAGGGAGGGAGGGAGAGGGGGGAGGAGAGAGAGAGAGAGAGAGAGAGAGAGAGACAGACAGATACAGAGACAGAGAGAGAGAGAGAGAGAGAGAGAGAGAGAGAGGGAGAGAGCTTGAGAAAGAGAGAGAGAGAGAGAAAGAGAGAGAGAGAGAGAGAGAGAGAGAGAGAGAGAGAGAGAGTCAGTATAATTATCGCAAGAATTATACATTTGCAATTTCTTAAACATACTAAAATGGATAGATAGTGTATCAGCGAAGCAAAATTTAAGTATGGAACTTGAAGTTAGAGAGAGAGAGAGAGAGAGAGAGAGAGAGAGAGAGGAGAGAGAGAGAGAGAGAGAGAGAGAGAAGAGAGAGAGATGCGTCATGATAGTCAATGCATTGGACAGTATTCGACTTATTGAGTACTGTCAGTTTTCCTGCGTGAAAAGGCATTACATGTATGATGTATAACTATAACAGATTAACACAACCGGCGAAGAGACCGCGTTTCTCGTACTCGTAGTGAGTCGTACACGTGCATGACCATGTAGCAACAATCGCGTATTAGCGCATGTAAATGACTGTATTCTATCTTACCATCTGGTCTGAACTCAAACTCCAGAAACTCGTGACCAACCACGTAATAACGAAGGTATAAGTCGCTGGATGCCGCCATTAAAATTGCAAAGTGCACGGAAAGATGTTAGGCGTAATTCACAAAGAAAAGGAACACCATCGTCAGCAACTGAAATTCTTGCTAAGAATCTGCAAAGGTGTTATTTATATAATAAATCTCAAGATACACAAAGTTTTATCTTCTTCTGTAAATATATATTTATTGATTTAAAAAATACATACGCGTGGCGTGTATTTATTTTCTTTTTCAAGTGTGACATTACAGTCCGCAAATACAAGAACCCTTTCTATTGGCTGCCTAAAATTGGTACATGTACTTAATATTAATGAGCCAGGACTTCTCGT
>JAWQFJ010023054.1:0-12500 GCA_034096865.1 Theodoxus fluviatilis | reverse complement strand
TCGTACATTTTCCGTCTTTCAATGTATTCTAGTCTTTGGTGTGATCTCTCACCTGTCTTTCTTCATCAATTTCCTGTTTCTCCTCCACGTTTTCTTAGCGTAATAATGATAGCCATCGTCGTCGCCAAACTCCAGGGTCAGTCCGCTTCTTTTCGTACCTAGAAGTCAGTCAGTCCATCAGGCAATCATCAATCCCGTTAGTATCTGCTGCAAGCATTCTTGCGAGTGATAAATACGTCCTTCAAGCACTAAATTCACTCGTCTCTACCTCCATCTTTATGACTTCAACTCCTCGACTAATTATGACCTTGACCCGCACTGAAAGAATGCGAGAGAGGACGCGAAGGGGAATGTAAGGGAACAAGGAGGAGAGGGGTAGCAGTGGACCGGAAGTTGACGGCACTTCACAGTCGTTGACCCTACAGTCTCGATGGAGGACTTCCGAGGACTGGTCAAGCCAGTCAACGCCTTCCTGTAGGAGGCACGTGTCTAGAGTGCAATGTGTGTCTTGCCCATAGGCTGCACAGCTTCAGTGCTTGTAACTTTCACTCTTCGCCATGCGTGTGTGTGTGTGTGTGTGTGTGTGTGTGTGTGTGTGTGTGTAAATGTGTATATGTGTGTACATGTGTATATATATATATGTGTGTATGTCTCTCTGTGTGTATGTATGTGTGTGTATGTGTGTAAATGTTAATGTGTGTGTGTGTGTGTATCTGTGGGTCTGTGTATGTGTGTGTGTGTGTGTGTGTGTGTGTGTGTGTGTGTGTGTGAAAGAGAGAGAGAGAGAGAGAGAGAGAGAGAGAGAGAGAGAGAGAGAGAGAGTCAGTGAGTGTGTGTGTGCATATGTATGCGGGAGTTTCTACGCGCGTGCACGTTTGTATGCGTGCACAATGCGGGCACGCAAGCGCGAGCGCGCGAAGGTGCATGAACGCGTGCATGAATGTGTACGTGTGCTTGCGTGCGTGCGTGTGTGTGCGTGCGCGTGTGTGGATGAATTTAGAGGTAAGATGGAACTATTCATTCGATCCGAGACCAACAAAGGTAAGTGTGATTTCATGTAGTGGCTGTTTAGGATCCCATGGAACATGGTGACAACACGACGGCGTTTTTCTTCTCTTTTCATAAAAAGATATTGTTATTACAAAAACACGTTTAAAAGACACGAAATGTACTACAATGACAGGAAATTCCAGACGACTGGACGCTGACCTGTGTCCAATCCAGTGCAGACCGCGCATGCGCTGAGAGTGCCCTGTGTCAGGGCGATCACACGGACAAGAAAGGGCCCAAAGACTGGTATTATATGGAGCAACTATGTCATGGGATCAGAGCGATTTTCGCTTTCGATCAGGTAAACTATGGCGAGGAGAGAGGAGCAGAGAACAAACATTTGGGGGGTAGGGGGCTGGGAGTGGGGGGGGGGGGGGTAGGGGGCTGGGAGTGGGGGAGGAGGGAGGCGGGGGAGGCGGGGAATGAGAGTGGGAGGGAGGACGTTGCTAGTTCTGGTCATCGCCCGTGCCATGACTAGGGACAGCATCTCCGCCACACCACCGTCTCGTATCCCATGCGGCGGACTGTCTTCCCCTGCACTGAGACCCTGCATTGGAATCCGTGTCTCTCTGACTGCTTGGCTCTAACATAGCCCTGCCTCGGCTAGCCCCGTAGGCTCCCATTGAGAGAGAGAGAGAGAGAGACAGACAGACAGACAGACAGACAGACAGACAGACAGACAGACAGACAGACAGACAGACAGACAAACGGACGGACGGATGGACAGAAATACAGGCAGAGAACTGAGTAACTGACGGACTGTCAGACTCACTATTTGACTCACTGATGGTCTGGCTGACTGACAGACGGATTGACTGAAAGATTGACTAACTGACTGACAAACCGACTGATTGCCTGACTGACCTACTGACTGACTGACTGACTGACAACCGGACGGACTGTCAGGAAGCACACACAAATACTGACGGTCAAGGAGTAAACAGGGCAAAGCAAAAATAGATCTGCATTCCCGATGTACGAAGACTGACTTGAGCTGCTATTACGCAACACTATGAAACGAAACGTAGGAAGCGGACTCGAGGCTTGCACAACGCGGCAAAACCACTCGACCACACACTGAAACCCACACCAACAAACTGGTCAAGATTGTGAGAGGTAAAAATCTATGGATGGGAATAAAGCTAGGAAGCATCAGGCAAGGTTTCCGCCCTGAACTGTGTGTCAAGGTTACCATCAGTGCAAACCAAACCGACAGTGCAGAAACCTGCGTGCGAACGTTCTGCCCGCGCTGCAAGGCGAGCATTGAGGCGTGCTGCGCTCACTTGGTGCAGGCTGAGTGCATCACATTTACCTCGAAATGAAACGTGCACGTCGCTGCCACCGATTCGAAGGCTTCGAAGATTTGGCAGGAAGCATCACCAGAAAAGGAGTTTAACGATACGCAATTTTGCAAGTCGTTAGTGTTAGTTTCATTTGACTTGGACACTTTAACCTAACTGTCTGTGCTTGAGCGCCCATGCGGCGTCAATCCATGTCCATAAATTCATTCTCTCTCTCTCTCTCTCTCTCTCTCTCTCTCTCTCTCTCTCTCTCCCTCTCAATCTCCCTCTCTCTCTCAATCTCTCTCTCAATCTCTCTCCGTACCTCCCTCTTTCTCTCTCTCTCAACACCTCTCTCTCTCTCTCTCAACACCTCTCTCTCTCTCTCTCAACATCTCTCTCTCAATCTCCCTCTCCCTCTCCTCCTTCTCCTTCTCTCCCTCCTCCTATGACGTCCTTCTGCTCCTTATTCCCTACCCTCCCTTTTACCTTAGTTTCCTCTGTTCTCTCTTCTCATCTCTCACCTTCTGCCCTGGACCGAGGGATGGGGCCAGACCCTGACACACGCCCGTCCTTCACTATTGTGGAGGGCAGGGCTGGGGCCGGGCAGGAAATGAGGGTGTCTGCCGCCCCACCCCCCACGGCCAGGACCCCTGTGAAAGACTGGCGACGGAGACTGCTCCCACTGGGTCCATTTCCTCTCCGACCCCCACCCATACCTTGCCTCTCCCCTTCCCTCAATCTTCACCCCCTGTGGTTTTTCGACCCCACCCCACCCCACCTCGTCCTCTGTCCAAGACGCCATCCTCCACCGCAGCGATGTGGCGAGACCATCCCCTGTCAACAAAGCGATTTCAGCCTCACAGGGCCAATCCAGCGTAAACGTGGTCCGAGTACCCGAAGCAGGGGGTAATTGGCTGGCCGGGTTTATAGAGGCAATTCCAAAGGCTGTTTCCCCGCCACCTTTGCTAATAATCGCGTGCTCGTGTGAAGTCAGTTTGAAGCGGGTAGGGTGCGGGAGATTATTTAGTACCGAGGTGTCTACGTGAAGGAGGAGTGGCGTGTGCGTGCGTGTGGTGCGTATGTGCGTACATGACTGTGTGTGCGTGCGTTCGTGTGGTGCGTGGGTGCGTATGTGAATGTGGTGTGTGTGTGTGCATGTCTGTGTGGGCGTGTGTGTGTGTGTGTGTGTGTGTGTGCGCGCGCGCGCGCACGCGTGTGTGTGTGTGTGTGTGTGTGTGGTGCGTGCGTGCGTGCGTACGTGAAAGCAATTGCATTTGTGCATATGCATACACAAGCCTATCCACACGTAAATGTTTGTGCGTGACTTCAGTGTCATATTCCAGTCATCGCAAAATGTCATTCAGTGTCAAAACGCCATCATTCCAATCACACCACTGCCTGACATTCTGCATCAAAGAGCGGTGACATTCTGATGCATAGAGATGCTGTGGCTTCTATGTCTCTCTTCAAGTGTTTCACTCTGAGGCATTTTCAGAAGATCGGAACAAAATACTATACAAAGCCTGCGGGCAAATCACAAAAACTGAAATCAACTCATCTGACATTTCAGATAACTTTCTCCTTGCTTCTGAACAAATGCCCTTCTAAGAACGCTCTCTGCCTTTGTTCTCCCCCTTGATTTCACGATGCCAGTGATCTATCAACGTCAGGGCGGAGAAACTAAATGGGCTGCCGTTCTTGGATAGTTCGAATCTCTATGACCCGAATCTACGAAAACATTGCCATACACTAGCAGGGAAACAAAAACCAGATAATGCTAACGACTCGGCAGAAATCATAATGGGACATTTTCGCTTCCCCTCATACGGGAAAGATCAATGATTCGCTTTCCACAAGCAACCCTCCGTATTAAGACCGCCTGCACTTGGTCTCAACTCGACTACAAACGGACCAACAACTCCTGGCGTACGATGTTCAAGGTGCTCTAGCACTAATGGGTGAGACTGGTGAAGCAGGTGGCACAGCAAAGTTGTCTGTCAGAGTTGCGAGCCCCGTTGGAGTACCAGCAGTACAGTGCTGATTGCGGCTGCTGTCTAAGAGGCAAGCGTGATAGCGGAGTTTGCAACACATTGTGTGTAGACTTACTTACATTTAGTTTCACGCTGTGTTGACTCGTGCTGCACAGCAATTGTGCATGATGAGCAAACTTGTACTGTATGTCATCCACACTGTGTGTTACAGCGAGCTACGAGGAGCAGTGCTAGATGTAGTCCTGCCTTGTGCGCAAACCTTACACTGGCAATAGCCCAGCACTCAGAGTAGAGGCCCACGGAGCTTCGACTGTACGAGGCATCACACATTGTAGCCTGACATTATCTTAAGTCTACGGTATATATAATATTACCTCATGTTTGCAACTGAGTACATGAAATGAAGCCTTGCATGCCTTGAATATGATTGTCCTTCCTGGTGTATCTTCTTTCTTTCTTTTCTCTTTTTTATATTCTCATCCACCTGTAGGTCGCTTTCTACCGCAAAGGTGCAGAGTCCTGAAGCCCTATGAGTATGTGGGTGAAAAATATCTGGGACCGTGCTGACGACATCAGAGGAAGCGGAAGAGAGCCAGTTACCCCCATGCCTCAATGGTTTCCTTCAGCTAATTCTTAATTTTTTTTAATCTGTAGCAAAATCAAACTATAGCCCATCGACGTAAACAAGTTCGGCACACACTGACACTTGAAATTGGATATCACTAGTGATGAGGTGTTCCTCAATTCTTATACAAAAAAGTGCAAGTCCTCGAACCAGAATTATCAATAGGTCTCTTTGTGTGGCAGCTGCGAGTTGAGGTCATAACGCAGCGCTGGGATTGTGCCACCGACTTTTCAGTACTGCCTTGCGCTATGTACAACAGTCCCTGTGCGTGCAACCCTAGGAAACTGTCTGTGGAGAAAATAGGAAATGAGATTTTGTCATGGACGGCTCATGCGACGCCAAATGGGTATTCAAAACAAACAGGTTCGATAACGTTTTTTTTTTAATCAAGCAAACAAGAGAAATGGTGAGCAATAGAATAGCCAAATAGACATAGGAACAAAAAGACAGACAGGCAGGTCGACACAAATAGACAGTAAGAGAAAAGAAAAAGAAACGAAAGTAGATTCTACAAGAGGGCAATAATGATATACCATAACTGAACAGGAAAAGAAAGGGTTCCAAGAAAATAAACTACAGCCAAAACAAACACACGAGAAAACCTAACGTTCAAATTAGTTGACGCAGTCCGTAATATCCACAAGGACGTCAGATCATGGGTGAAAAAAAAACTTGTAAAAATCCTGAAAATTCCCTTTAACAGCCCGCGTGGCACAAGTAAGACTGGAACAAAAGCTTCATCAGACAGAGGAAGCTTCGTCCTCTCGGGGTTTGGATGCTGTCTGGCTCCTGGTAGACAATGCCACACAGAGGAAAGTTAAGTCACCCAGGGAGGGAGTAGTCACCCCCATGCAAATTCAGGAAAAGGTTAACACTTTGACACCACGCCAGGCCTGGGGTCGAGAGGTACCACCGCCACGCTGCCTTCTTCTGTCTCAGATCCTCAAGACGTTGACTTCGACCAACACCCTGACCCCCAGGGGCGGCCGTCAATGAGGGCGCCGCGGTCCGGTTTCCCCGCAGTCAGCCAGCCTGACCCCCAATTTGCCGCGCCCTGGGAGAGAGGCCAGGGCCGGAAGTGGGCAAGCGAGCGGCGGTCGCCTTCTTCCGGTCCTCCAGTGCCACAGTGTCAGGAGGTCCGCCAGGCCAAACCCTTCCCCTGGGTTGACAGCTCCAGTCACACAGTGGGCTTCTGCTGGGTCACCTAAGAGTCAGGTTCGACCAACCACGTTCTGAAGGAGCTCTTCAACCTAGGAGGCTACAGAGTTTTCTCCCCCTCTAGCCCCGTTCATCGACAGTCCTCGACCCCTCCATAAAGTCTGTCGCCATGACAACGTAGGTGGCACGTGCTAGCGCACAGTATATTGCTGAATAAATGTACTATTAAGAATAACGTGATGAGACAGCTGCTGACCTACCTAAAAACCTACACTTAATGAATTCACAAGTTTCATTCACGGAAATTGCATAAATGTATGGGATATAGTTGATGTAATGAGAAACAATAATAAAGTGAGCAAAGTCGTTCACAACTGCCCTGCAGGTATGTAGCAGAAAGTTACAGCGTTATGATATTCCTACATTTTCAAAGTCAATCAAAAGCAAAGGGGGCAAATATATCCGCACTAAATTTGGCCAATGGCCGTGGAACTATCCAAAATGGTTCGCATATTCTCTGTTACTCTCGGATGCCGCTCTCTACACCAACATGATGTTTTGCAAGAGGCGAAGAAAAGCACAACTGAAAACATTTGACAAAGGGACATACAAAGGGAAAATATTGCGGGGTGGAGGTTGCAAGATGCAGGGAGCAAATCGTTTACCGCGTTCATCAAAATGATCACATCAGTTTGCTATTGTGTTGTCCGTTCCATCATCGAAGAGACAGACCTAAGCGGACCGGTCGCGTTCTGTACAGGATTACTACAAGATAATGTGACTTCTAAGGCCTCATGGACAGCTCAAGTGCACAAGCTGTGACGACCCAGACCAGTGATCACGCGCCCGGCTGACCCCGCGTCGCCAGGACAGGACCGGGGGGTGGGGGGGGGTGGGGGGGGGGGGGGCTCTTACGCCCGTCTGTAATGGAGCGTGTCCGCTCTCAGTGTCCAGCACCGCCCTCACGGAAACGAACAGAGGACACTGAGTGGACAGTCCAGGAAACGGCAGTACACCACCTGCCGCACGCTCGATCAGCATCTCTGCCTACTCACACACACACACACACACACACACACACACACACACACACACACACGCACACGCACTCACACACGTGCGCGTGCGCACACATGCGCGCACATACACACATACTGAGTTCTCTCCCTCTTTCCTTGCCTCCCTCTTTACCAACTTCCTGCTTCTTTCCCTGCCCATATCCCTCACCTCTCTCACCACCCACCCTACCCCCACTTCTATCCTCCCCAGCTCTCCCACCACCCACCCCACCCCCACTTTCATCCTCCCGAGCTCTCTGAGTACCTGCAAATAACCCTGGTGGGTCAGCAAGGCACAGGCCACAGGCAAGTGGAGGTGGAGGGTGGGTGGAAGGAACTATACTAGGAGGGTGAAGTTGGAGACGGTCGATAATGACTAAGTGAATGTTCCAGTGCTGATACGATGCAGAGCAAAAACTTGATTTACTAGTAGACGATAAGAGACCTGGGATGGAGATGCAGGATCAACGATGCAGAGCATATTGTGGGTTGAGAGGGTCTATGAGAGGGAAAGGGGGGGGGGGGGGGGGGCGAAGGGTTGAAGAAGTAGAAATAGTATGGATAGCGAGGTCAGGAATGAGAGGGAGGGGGGACAGGGGAGGGGGGGGGGGCAGGAGAGGGGGAGGGGTGTGTGAGTGAAGGGACCAGAGTGGAAGAGAGTGGATGTGGGGGGGGGGGGGGGGGGAGCGGACAGAGCGCCGGGTGTCATAGACAGGTGGGATGCCGGACACGCGTTCTTCACTGGGGAGCGTCCTCCATATCCGCCAACACTGCCAGCTGTTCCCCTTGGGACTGACTGTCCAGTCTTGTGTCCAGTCTGTCGCTATGTCTCTCCTCTTGCAGTTGTACATGTGATGTGTAGTGCGCAATCCTCACTGACTTTCTTCCACTATCGGTATGGCTGGTCACCTTGAAGAAATCGGGTCGGGCATATTCTTTTTTGATGTGCAACATACATAGCCCGCGTGTGGGCAGAGGCCCTCAACGAATCTCCTACTGATTCAACTAAAGTAACGTCACCATTCTGGAGAGCCATGTTCCCTGAGTATTTATGTTCCCTTGTGATGTCAAGCCTCGTCAACAGAACAAATTTACTTTATGGGCAAAAACCATTAGCGCATCCTCTCTTGTCGCGTGGTATCATGATGTATCACGTCGCATTGCGTCCCTTTCGAGTCGCGCCGTACCTTATCTCCCCATAACCTGTAAAAAGTCTATATCCTCTCTATAAGCCCGAGGGTGGGGGAAAGGCCTGCCTCTCCCAGAGACGGCAGCGCGTGGGGTCAGAGGTCAGACTGGAGGTCGGGCAAGCAGGCTGGGGTGGCAGGATGAGAGGCGGCAGGAAGGCAGAGCGGCAAAACAGATTGGGTCTGCCTGTCAACAGGTGTTTTCTTCTCACGCGCGATGAAGGTAGGCCTGATGGCAGCGCATACATGCCTCGGGGACCCGAGCGAGCCACGACGGGTGGAAAAAGGCGGAAAGGGTGGCGGAGCATGTGGCGGAGGACAGAAGCGGGTATCGGGCTACCCTGTTCTCAAAGCGGGTGTCGTCCTTGATGCCAGCTTCAGTGGCCTGGCGGCTGACACCCGCATGTCGCCCTCCTCGTGGCCCTGCCCGCCGGACACCGTCTGTTTGCCCCGCCCTGCTTAAATTACGCCCGTCCCCTCCACCCGTATCTCCACCCTCGCCCCACCCCACCTTCCACCCCATTCACCAGTCTGCGTGAGGTGCGAGCGTTGCCAAAACTAACTCACTCATACGGTGACTAAAGACGCAACGTGTGTAACGGGGAAGGTCGATTCTAGAAAGACATGATAGCATTCCTGTAATCGTCTGCTGCGTCACTGTTATAGCGTCCGTCCAATGACATAAACGAAGGAATAAATGAATGAAAGAGTGAATGAATGGAGATTACGGTCAATCAGCCATCATACACTATTAAACGCCAATTATTATTGAGTATATTGCTTCTTATATGAAAACCTACCGCAGCTTCCTCCCCCACCCATCCACCCCCACCCCCTGTGTTTTCTATTTCACTTGCCCGACCTTGATCGATTCAAGTGGGAAGCGAAAACACATTACTACAGTTGGACAAAAATATTCGACTTTCTCCTACAGGCTAAAGAACTTTCCTCCTGAGCCAATGAGCGTGATCGGTCACAATGAAACAGTCTTCACACGGTTTCTTCAGGAGATAAGGGCAAATCGAATCACGTAGAAAATTCTTCTTTGCACCTCTCAACCTCCAGGTCAGACTGAACCCCTGACGAAAGTCTCGCCTGGCGTGTTTGCCAACGACGAGAAACAGAAGGGACGCGAGAGTGTGGGTCGAAAAAGGGAGTTTGAAGAAACGGAGATAAGTGAGATTTGGGGGTTTCGCGAGGATCAGTCCAGATCAAGAAGAGGAAGAGGGGGAAGCTCGGAGAAGATTGAATCAGGGAGAAGGGACTTGAAGAATCTTTGTGCCGAGAAGTAGAAAGATAAGCAAGAAAATGAACCTGGGTTCCAGAACGCCTAGGAGGGGAAAATGTCAACCCCCGTGCATCGTTTGATATTCAAGGGGGCAATTTCACAAAAAGTAACCAACTTTCAAAGCTTCGCTGTAATAACCTTTAAGCTCGTAAACTACCACCTGCCAGTATCAGGTGTCGCATTGGATCGCTGATGTATCGCTAATAGGCGCATTTCCCATTTGAAAGAGGCCATTGTGTGTGGAGACGGGGCCATCCACTCTCTCTCTCTCTCTCTCTCTCTCTCTCTCTCTCTCTCTCTCTCTCTCTCTCTCTCTCTCTCTCTCTCTCTCCCTTTCTCTCTCTCCATAATGCATCCTCGGCAACGCTGGAGCGCCTCCTCTGAGCCTCTCACAACAGGCCACCTCACGCCAAAAGACGGCCGCGGTAGAGGGGGGATGATAGGTCACGACAGTTCTGCACCCCAGGTGTAGAGAAAAACAGGTCGGGCCATTGCAGCGGTGAGTTCAGATAGTTACCAACCGTGATCCTTTGCAGCTTCTCTAAAGAACTCGCCTCTCCCTGACATATTGGAATTTTCTGCAAGGGTGAGCCGATGCACTCCCCGGTCCACTTACAACGTCATCAGAAGCAAGCCTTCTTGTCCTGAGGGCGCACGGCTGGCGAGACGTCACGGATGACATGAGACGCCTGCCAAGGGGAAGAGGCGTCCTCCCAAAGCCGTGAGTCGGCTGGCTGGGCCGATTTGGCCCTCCTGCGGTGCAGCACCCTCAAGGCGACGCCTCGAGCCCAGCGGGGTGTCTCATCTACCCCCTCCCCCTTCTCAGACAGTCAGGGCCCCCTGAGGTCCCGGCTGTCAGACCCCTGCGGTGGGTCGCGTCATGCAGCTGCAAGGCATGCGAGGAGGTGGCTCATAGAGCGCTGTGGCTTCAGTGTTCTGTTACTCATCAGAAAGCGCTTCCCTCCCTCCCTTTGTGTGAATGGATTGAATAGGAGTCTCCTGGTCATGAGCTAAACGACGTGTGACAACGACAAAAGGATGAATAGTGGTAAGGTGTGGCGTGTTAGTGAAATGAGGTCTGCATTTCCGTTGACACAGCCTCCTCCTCCGCCTCCACCTCCTCGTTCTCATACTTGTTTCACGTCGTCGCCATCGTCGAAGTCATCATCATCTTCCTCTTCCACCATCACCACCACAACCCTATACGTCCCACCAATATCTACCTCACCATCGGTTCTGCCGTCACAACTACCAGAGTGGAGATTCATTATACAGGCAGTCTTTCTCTTGAAACCTTATCTATGTCCGCACTCGCACCTTGCCCAGTCGCTCCGGCATAAACGGACAGACGCTCGCTGGCAAGATCTTGCTCTTGCCCAGTGACTCAAGTCGTTAATTTCTCAGCAGAACGTTGGGCAAGAATCGGATCCGGCCTGGGTTTCTTAAGTGTACTTTGCATTCCTGATGACCCACCGCCAGGGACCAGTGCCGAGGTCGTGTACCCTCGAGTTTGCGTGCACGCAAACGCAAGCACGCACGCACGCACACGTGGCTGGCATACCAGCCAGCAGAGCAGCCAGACGAAAGCCTACGGGAGTCGATAGCGAAGGAAGAACTGTGGCCGAACATTTATCAGCTTATTTCACCAGAAAGCAGGAATCAATTTTTCATAGGCGTCTTGGAGACGATCTGATTATGCGACCCCTGGGGCGAAGACCTCCGAGGCCCGCGGTGAGGACCCAAGACGCCATGAAACATTCAACTGCGAGCGTCGCCTCGCGTTGCCGTGTAGGGGTGCAAAGTGGGTAGGAGGGTGGCGAGGGGGGAGGGGAGGGTGGGGTGGGAGAGGGGATGGTGGCGAGGGGGAGGTGAGGGTGGGGTGGGGGAGGGGAGGGTGGGGTGGGGGAGGGGAGGGTGGGGTGGGAGAGGGAAGGGTGGCGAGGGGGAGGGGAGGGTGGCGAGGGGAGGGAGGGTGGGGTGGGAGAGGGGAGGGTGGGAGGGGAGGGAGGGGGGTGGGAGAGAGGAGGGTGGGGTGGGGGAGGTGAGTGTGGTGGGGGAGGGAAGGGTGGGGTGGGAGAGGGGAGGGTGGCGAGAGGGAGGGGAGGGTGGAGTGGGAGAGGGGAGGGTGGCGAGGGAGAGGGGAGGGTGGGATGGGTGAGGGGAGGGTGGCGAGGGGGAGGGGAGGGTGGGGTGGGAGACGGAAGGGTGGGGTGGGAGAGGGGAGGGTGGCGAGGGGGAGGGAGGGAGGAGAGGGGAGGGGAGGATGGGGTGGGAGAGGGTGAGGTGGGAGAGGGGAGGTGGGGTGGGACGGAGGTGCCGTATTGCACTAGGGCAGAGTGGTGGGCTGGGTGGGACGGTCCCAGTAGGGAAGAATGGCGGAGTCCTGGGTGATGCGCTGTGTGATGTTTAGTGGCTGGTGGGAACTAAGACGACGAGGAGATTCCGTCCTGTTGCGACGTGAGGTAGATGGGTGTGTGACAGGATGTCTGAGTTGAAATATGAATGAGAGAAAGAGAGAGAGAGAGAGAGAGAGAAAGAGAGAGAGAGAGAGAGAGAGAGAGAGAGAGAGAGAGAGAGAGAGAGAGAGAACTGAACTGAACTGAACTGAACAACTTTTAATGTGTAGGCCACCGGCCCATTACATTGAAACGAAGCGCGAACGAAACACGATTATGTACAATAAGTTCTTCAAGAAAGAGAGAGAGAGAGAGAGAGAGAGAGAGAGAGAGACAGAGACTTTGACTTGTGTATTATTAGGCCGGCCTACCTAGTTCCCTATCTGTGCATCTGTATGATGCTTGACCACCAGTTTCTTTTCATTTTTACAAATTTCCACAAAGTCGACGTTTTCATCGAAATT
>JAWQFJ010023053.1:52500-65057 GCA_034096865.1 Theodoxus fluviatilis | reverse complement strand
CTGCTTCCTTCCCGCTCTTCTCCTTTTTCTGCTCTTCCTCCTGCTCTTCCTCCTTTTTCTGGCTCTTCCCTCCCGCTGCTCTTCCTCCCCCGCTCTTCCTACTCTACTCCTCCTGGCATTCTGTGAACCCGAGTCAGTATTGACTCTGGCACAGTTCGCAATGAATTCGTAATAGACTTGACCCTTCGCATTACAGCATTGCGCCAAAAATAGTTCGTTCTGATACTATTTTTTCTCCACTTTTTACAGAAATCATTCAGATGTCAAACTTGTTTCCATTTCAACTCAAACATTTTATTTTATCGAATAAACGCTTGTTTATTGCCTCAACAAGAGTAAGTTAAGAGTTTTGTGCGAAATAGTCTTAGAACTACTTTAACGGCGTATGTCAGGGAGCAGATCGGCTATCCCACAAGCCTCTCGTGTGACCTCCATTTGCATATTTCGGACGAAAACCTTCCATCACGTGATGTCAACTGGGCTAGAGACACTTTAGCCGGTAGGCGAAGTCTCTAGTTTTACTAGAATAGACTCCTCCTGCTAGCTGCACCTCCTACTCCTACTCCGTGCTCCTCCTAATGGGCCTGCTCCTCCTAATCCTGCTCCAACACTAATTCCTTCTCCTTCTCCTCACTGCCTCTCCTGCTTTGTCCCTGGGGGGGGGCTCCTACCTTCTGTTTCGCTCACTTGTCTTTCCTCCTCAACTTTGTGGAGGTTCTTTCATGCTCAGTGGCTCCTGCCTCTCTGTCCTTCTCACTGTTTATATCCCTCCCCCCTACCATACTACATTTCTGATCTTCCTTACTAACTTCACTTTCCTCTCCTCTTCCATCTCGCCAATTACAACGCCCCCCAACCACCACAGCCACCCCCCCCCCCCACCACCTAGCACCACTGACGGGGACGAAAAACACACCCACCACCCCCCCCCAAAAACCCCCAATACCGGCCCACCGACCCCACGCCCCCCCCCCACACACCCCCCACCCCCACGCCCCCCCCCCCCCCCCAAGCTTATGAGAAGAGGACGAAGAAACACAACATCCACGTGGCATGCAAGAAACGTCCCATCCCTTGCCTGTATGAACGGTCCTGTCGCCGGGAGGTCTGTGTGGGAATTGAGCAGTAGGCCATGGTGGCCTGATTGAGAGCATTATGGAGGCGCAGGAGTGTGGCATGGCCGACCCTCTCAAGGAACACGAGCCACTGCTCCCCCACAAATCAGGTGAACGGTTCTTATCATGTTCTCATAAAAGCGCGGGACGGCCTCTGTAGACCTGAAACCAGCTCCGGCCTTTATCCGAGGCAGCAACGACCCAAGGCCTGATCGCAACCTGACTCTCGTACTTACCTTCATTAGGGGAGACCACCGCATGTAAACATCAGCGAGCGTAAGAATGACGGCCATTATAATTATCCCTCCGGGAGGAGGGCGCTCGGGGATTGCCGTGGATCACGTGTCTGGCAGACCCCGCCCCCCTCAATGACAGTGTGCGTGTAACTGTATGACACTGGCAGGTGATGCGCGCACGCAGCGGAAATGAGGTGACAGGGGGTAGGACCGCTGGGAAGAGATAGCGAGAGAGAGAGAGAGAGAGAGCAGAGAGAGAGAGAGAGAGAGAGAGAGAGAGAGAGAGAGAGAGAGCGTGTTGAGATTTGCCGTCAGTACTTGCCGGAACGCTATAAAGTACTGGGGTCGCTAGAGCCCTCTGGCGAACTATCATAAAAATGTGAGTAAATTCAGAGGACGCTCGTACAAGTTAGCCCAGTTACGGACACATATTCAATGGGAGTAAGAGCACCGCATCCAGACAAGAAAGATTTGTAATCACCTAGCAAGATTCACTCACTGATCGGGCTATCCTTTTCAACACTTGAGAGATGATAAACATTTAAACTGAATATTTGCCGGCTTAAGAATTACGGAAGAATTTTGCACGCTGTCACGTAGCACTGCCGAAAGAAAACATTAACAGAAAGCCGCACATGTGGCAAAACAATGAAGACAAGGAGTACGATTTAAACATGTTACCTTTTTTAATTCATCTCAAATTTCTAGTGAGAAATGATAGACATAATTATTGAGATTGATCCTAAAGTGCGTAGCTATCCCTCTTCAAAGAAAACTTTGTTTACGTTCCTCTGTCTCACATTCTACCCAAACTCTGCAGATCATTACTTCATAGCTGGGGCATCCTGGAAGAGCTCTGGGTCGCTAGCTTGTGTCTTGGCTGGCGGGGCAAAAGACTCATCAAGGCGGTGCAGGCACACTTCGCGGCTCCGTGTTGATACATGTTTCACAGGCGATTTCCCGCGCAAGTAAACATTTCTCCCGCGCTTGACCAGACTTACACAGATTGTTCGCTAAGGCACGACTTGCTCGTGTGGCTCTAGGAAACACGATCTGTAGATTGAGGTGTCGACGGTTAGCGCAGCGCTGCTGCTACAAAACGCTTGGGGGATGTGCGAGTATCTCCCCCATTTTCACCCTCTGCAGTTTGGCATCTTTTGTGGGCACGAGCTCAAATACCCCTCGATGAGATGGCTGATTATTATCTTTCCCTCCCCAGGAGGCAAATATGACTCCTCGGATGAACTTGTGTAAACGTGCGATCAATTAAATGTAAAAGAGCAATAAAACACGGCTGGCCGTGTATATAAACACACATATCGTGAAAACACGGGCTGCATCTGGCAGTCTATCTGATGGTTTTCGTCGACTGGGACGAGTTATGGTGCAGTCGGAACAGAGAGACTCCTCATGAAGCAATCTTGGAACAGTTTCGCACGTTTGCTACCAAATTACGCATGAAGTAACCGGGAAGATTAGAAAGTTCGCATAAATTTGTCACTCGAAGTTTTCCGCTTGAACTTAATGGCGGGCTGTAAACTCGTCACAGCGCACATGTGGCCGCTTCGTCCTCAACAGGGGAGATAATCTTTGCATCAGATTTATCTCCCTCTGATGGCCACAGTGAGATGGTAAGAAGTGCGAGATTTAAACGTTAGTTTTGACCCTCTCTTCTGATCCCAGCGTAAATCAAGCACAATTTACTTAATTGCCGCTTTATTTCGCTGCCAGAGGCGAGTAAATTCACCGAAAACTACTCTGCCTAGTCACTTAGGTTCTAATCATTGGGTGCAGAGAGATAGGGCGACAGGCTGCTGGCAAGAACTGCTGGCAGCTAAGAGGATATCAGAGACGTTTCAAGAAATTCTGGGGTGGCAATCTCGGGTTTACGCGTTCGCAAGAATCTTTTTGCTTCAAAATTTTCCGGTTTGTTGCTGCAAAGTGTTCTTGATACTCCCCACTTCTCATCAACAAAGACCCATTGCATTTCCGCCCACGTGTCATTTTATCCTTTCCTCTCTCTCAGACTTTCTCCGTCTTTAAAATATCCCTTGCCTATGATTTTCCCACACTCACTTCCACCACCCTACCGATGAAAGCATTTGACAAGTTATAGATCCCCCCCACACCCGTTTTCCACATCCACAGATTCACTATTATTCTGCCTTCCTCCCTAAATACTCTTGACGCTATTATCGTTTTTCTCATAACCCCACCTCAACTTTGCTTGACACTCTTCTGCTGCCCTTACTAATTAGCCTACATCTTTCGACACCCATTCTCTAGTTACTTTAAACTTCTCATTCTCCTTGCCGCAACATCTCTCTCCCCCCCTCCTCTCTCTCTCTCCTCTCTCTCCTCTCTCTCATTCTTTCCTCTCTCTTCTTCCCCCTCTCTCCTCTCTCATCTGTCTGTCTGTCGTGTCTGTCTGTCCTGTCTGTCTGTCTGTCTGTCTGTCTGTCTGTCTGTCTGTCTGTCTGTCTGTCTGTCGTGTCTGTCTGTCCTGTCTGTCTGTCCTGTATGTCTGTCCTGTCTGTCTGTCTGTGTGTCTGTCTGTTCTTGTCTGTCCTGTCTGTCTGTCTGTCCTGTCTGTCTGTCTGTCCTGTCTGTCTGTCTGTCTGTCTGTGTGCTGTCTGTCTGTCTGTCTGTCTTTGTGGATGTGTGTCTGTCTGTGTGTCTGTGTGTTCTGTGTGTTCTGTCTGTCTGTCCTTTTGTCTGTCCTGTCTGATCTGCCTGAAGGCCTCTGATACATCTCTGTCTCTGTCTCTGTCTCCGGTCTCTCTCTCTCTTCTGCTCTCTGTCTCTACAAATCTCTGCTCTCTCACACACATTTCACATACACACATCACACAGGTCCGACACACACACGCACACACAAACACACACAGATACACACAACACACACAAACACACACACACACATCACCACACACACGACACACACACGCATCAGCAGCTCCTGGACCTAATCATAACACATACAATAAGAATAATCGAGGTTTTTAAATTTTACATTGTACAGAGGCCATTGGTTGCTATTAAATACGTAATCATCGTCATCGTCAGTAACTAACAAGTAACTGATGAAGGACAATATGTGGCAATATGACACGAGTGATAGTAACACCAACAGAAACAAAAAACCAATAGACTGAAAGAAGAGGGGAGGGTACAAAAGGCGTAATTCATCACACATTTACGCCCTTCAGAGTATACGCACAGTCACCTTAGGAAGCGGGGCGAGTATAGACTTACTAACCGAAGATGCATCTGACAATTATTATAACTAGGCGTTGGGCTCTGAAAAAGCGAATAACAGTCAATCTACACATCAAACACGAAAATCTCAGGTGCATGGCCATTAAAAGCGAAAATTAGCGGACATAGTTTTACGGTACGATGATATTAAGTTTTCTTGATGTTGTGCACGCGTTATTGGTCGGCCAGCTTGAAGTCGACAAGAAACGGTTCGCATAATCCACATTGTGAGTCAGACGTGGTTCGTGAGAAACGCAAGATGCACATGAATCCCACAACGATCGAAAAAAAACTTTCTGCCTAAAGTTCTTCCCATATTTCAATACGACTAATCCTAGATTTCACAATCAAAACGACGGCTCAAGAAAACAAACACACATAGGTGAAATTCTTCTTTCTTCACCTTAGCCACTGCCAGGATCGGAAATAAATGCAAACCACCAGAGCAGTGCAAATGGACCTGAGAACGAAACATTTTGTGTGTCACAGACAATTATGGGAGAAGTACCACGGTAAATCATACGTGCTTCTTATACTGCGACCATTTTAAAAACCGTTAATGAATATTCGACCCGGCACACTCGTAAAGGGGGGTATCCCCAATTTCTGGGCTTCCTGGCCGATTATGCATAAAGCGAATTTATCTATTTCTTATACGAACCCACTCCCATCTGCGTGTACTTTTCGCCCAGCCACGAGTTCATAGCTCACAGTGGTGGTATACCTGGTTTGTCACTGCTAGTGGGTTGATTGGTGCAAATGAGTATATGGGAGACATGGACGGTCGTCAGGCAACTTCTGTTTGCTGTTCGATCCCTCGGACGAAAAGTAAAAACAAAAAAAAAAAGAGATCACAAGGGGAGGCTACCTAGTCACCCATGGAGACCTCCTCCGCAAGTTGTTTTGAGGGTTGTTGGAGGACATGTTATTTATTTTTCCCCCGAGAAAAATCGAAATCAGGCACGTTGCCTCAGTGCAGGTAGGTGAGGTGAACGGAACGGAATGGCCGTCTGATTTGTTTGTGGAAAGCTATCACGGGTCATTAGGATACGTCTGCCTTCTAGTGACTGCAAGATCCGCAGAACCCCTGCATTTCAGAATGCCCTGTAGTCGACGGGGCCAAAGGATTTGCGGCTCCCACGTGGGAGCTTGATTCCACACCACCGTCGTTGTGTCTGAATCAAATTGGAGATTTTATTAGGCGGAAATACCGTTTTCTGTATAAAAAGATATCAACCGAAAATGGAGAGAGAGAGAGAGAGGAGAGAGAGAGGGAGAGAGAGTGAAAGGGATGATAATTGGTGAGGAGAAAGGAGTGAATGAGTGAGAGAGAGATGGAGAGAGAGACAGCAACATAGAAAGAACAAGGGGGAGAGAGAGAGAGACAAAGAGAGAGATCAGCAGGAGAGAGTGAAAAATAGAGAGAGAAATGAGAGAGACAGAGACTTAAACAGAGAGAGACAGATAGAGAGAGAAAGAGAGTGAATGAGAGATTAGAGAAATATAGTGAATGAGAGACAGATCAGGCAATACACACATTTACAATTTCGCACAGACAGTTTTTAGAAGACAGAAGACAGACAGAAGGACAGACAGAAGGAAGACAGACTAGACAGACCAACAGACAGGCAACAGACAGGCAGACCACAGGCGAGACCAAGGCAGAAACACAGGCAAGACACACAGTCAGATAGACAGTCATACAGACATACTACCGACAGACCAGCAGAGGACAGATACACGGGTACCAGACATACACCGCAGACATCACGCATACTGACACGCAAGGACAGACACCATCAGACAGACAGACAGACACACAGACAGACAAGCGACAGACAGAAAGCTGAGAGAGGAGGCTGAGAGAGAGGTGAGAGAGAGAGTAGGAGAGAGAGGCTGACATACAATGATCTTGATGAAGGAGAGAGATGAGATGAGTAGAGAGAGAGGGAGGGGGAGGGGGGCTGAGAGATAGAGGCTGATAGAGAGAGATAGATAGTAGATAGAGAGAGTGAGAGAGGAGGGAGATAAACAGACAGGCAACACAACTCACCATTTTAGCAACGAGACGAACGGAAGGACACACACACAACACACACGCCACGCACACACGCACTGCACACACGACACGCACACACACCACACACACACACACACACAACCACAACACACACGCACACAACCACAACACACACACAACAAATGACAAGAGAATTAAAACATGCACACAGACAACAAACACTTCGTCATTTGCAAACGATGGGAGGTGGTAGAAAACACACAGCAAACACGAATGCACAGATGGTATCTATATCTTCTTCCTGAATCCTATTCATTTTTCCACACCCACAGTAAGCCACGATGCTGAGTCATTATTGCGCCCGATACTCCCAAACTCAAGCTTTCGGAGGTCAGGACTGATCCGATGTCAGGTTTGCGGCTAAGTGGCGATAAACTAAATATTCTGCGTGGCACATGTTATCAAGGGCGCATTGAGCCTTCCTCCATGCACTTCCCAAATGGCCAGTACGCTGTAGGCAAGGAAGTGACGAAATTTTCTGGAACGGTAGTCGAGCCGCCGAGTGCGATAGATGGCGCTGACATCCCCCAGAAAAATCGTCTCTGATGCAAGAGCTTTTCCCTTCTAGTTAACTTCCCTGGCTAGAGACCAAATGGCTCGCTTGGAGATAACGCCATCCTCTGTACCCAACCCCACTGGGCCGTTGTATGATGATATGTTTGATTCCCAGTGCAGTTGTGAAAGTGAGGAAGTTTTTAAGGCGCCTTCAATAGTCAATGACAATATTTTTTGTAATCGCCAATTTTGCCTTCTAAAAATGTAAATTTATTGAGGCTTTGTACTGACCGCATAACTTCTGTTTCCAGTCCGTTTCCATGCTCTCCTCAGACCCTGGAGAACTCTATAAAGATTTCATTTTGGGCGATCAGTAACAGCTATGCGAAGAGCACAGGGAACACTGTAAGCATAATGTTTCATTCGACGGTGGTTAATTTTGCACTTGCAACAGTAATGGTCTAGGCAAAGATCTTGCCAAATGCCCTCATGGGAAGCTTAACTAAGTTCAGCGCCCACGAAGCCTAATACTCGCGGGGAGATCTCCGTGCCTGGTTTTATGAATCGAACAACGACCGTATAACTACAGGACGAATAGAGGAATTCTCCCCGACGACCGTTTTAAGCGTGATTCGGCGTAATTTTCCTGATAGCCCGTGGGGACGCCTCGCTGGTGTGGCAAAAGTTTGTTTTCTTTTTTTTCCGGGAAATCCACCTTCCTTATCACCCTGATTCGGGTCCAACACCACCTTCGAGGGACGTCGAAGGAGCTATCATGGCCCCTATAACATCGCTCATAACTTACTGGCTGAGCCCCCCCATCAACCGCAAGCTTTCGTGGAGCTAAAGGCAACTCAATTGCTGT
Source organism: Theodoxus fluviatilis (assembly GCA_034096865.1). NCBI lineage: Eukaryota > Metazoa > Mollusca > Gastropoda > Cycloneritida > Neritidae > Theodoxus > Theodoxus fluviatilis. The sequence goes on along the minus strand of JAWQFJ010023053.1, from coordinate 57,008 downwards.
CTCTTTCACGCCTAACTGCGATCCTCGGTGTTTTAACATGCTGACCGGCCACTTTTCCCCCTAAACGCTAGAGTGGTTGTGTTTTTTGTCATTTGCTTTCTGCCCGAGCCACCTAGTTGCTATTATCCCCTGCTGGAGACCGAGCCAGGGAGAGATTGTCAGCGAGGGTCGTAGAAGCACTGTAGTGCTGTGCCTGTCCTCTGCCGCAAGGTGAATTCATATCTCAAGGTGTGGCCTCTCTGATGTCGGATCCTCGCGACAGAGGCGCAAAGTTGTTTCGGGATTGCAGTGTGGCGTGAAAAAGCTTTGTCTCTGAAATAACGTGAGGTTAGCGAGCTACCCGTTTGCAAAGTCCGTCATAACACACATACACACACACATACACGAACACACACACACACACACACACACACAGACTTCACTGTAAGCCCGACGTGACTGCGCTCAGTAATAGCTCTCGGTTCTCGCGGTGAAGTCCAACGCTCGCCGTCTATCCAAACGACTGCCACGCAACGGCAAAACGCTCACCATCAGACTAATGCAGTTTCCCATAAAAGCAGTTTTAGAGTGCATCACAACGATCCTCTCACAGGATCTTCAGGCGCGTTTCGTTCGAATGGTATACGTAAATGCAAATGGGCGCTCAGGAACGACGTTTGCGATGCCCAAAAGTTCGTGTCCTCAATGAGTTATGTCCACACCGTGAACGCTCGTCTCTGAACGTTTATTTAACCCTTGAAAACGAAAGGTCGCCCCTGATCCCGCAATGAGGATTGCGTATGGCGCGATAGGAATGCAAATGCGAAACCTCACCCAGGACAGAATGCTCGGCTTCAAAACGACCCTTCCCAGGGTCATGATACAGCTCTTAAAGAAATAATCAAAGCTGGACTTAGGTTGGCATCACTGTCCCCTCTTGTTGTCTTTGGTGGGCGTTTCTGTACTACTAGTGGTTCAGACACGGCATGCCTAATTACCGGATGATAAAAGCAGATATCGTACGTCATTTCCATTCTAAAGAAAATGATCGTTGCTCTTTGGAATGCATCGACTAATTCTTTTATTATTGGGTAGCCTCCTTGATCCGCGATAGCTTATTGGGTGATGGAAAGTTTGGTCTGGAGGCAGCAGCCGCACGATACCCCCCTCCTCTGCTGGAACCCATGTCCATGGAGCTTTGGGGGCCTACTGCAGTAGCTGGACATGGGCGGCCCCAGGCAGCAAATGCCACCGGGGGTGTCGGTTTGGGGCAGAACTTAAGGCCCCCTAGGGCATTGACTCCTGTGCCAGATCCACAAGAACGCTACCTCGGTTGTCGGCTCGAGTTGCCCAATGACCCTTTTGGAGCGTGAGGGCTTGCAACCCACTGCGTCACAAACCGCGTTGTTGAGTTGCGCTGTGAAGCCTTACACCCTGCTTCAGGACTGAGACGACCTTATTTTTTTAGCAGATATGATTCCTAGAGTTTCCTGCAAGATCGTAGCACATATTTTTCCAAATGGTCTTAGTTTATGTCTGTGACTTTCTTATGGAAGGAGATAATACGTGCAGACTAAGCCCGTTCCATCCCGCAGAAAAATGCAGTCTATTGTCTTTAATGACGGTTGGTTGGTTGTGTTCATTCGGCTTATATGTTTTTTGCACTCATGTCAGCAATGAAGATCCTCAACCATGAGTGTTTGTCAAGCTGCAGACTCTCGCGAATGCACAGACGCCGAGTACTCAGGTGTTTTGCAGTCTTAGTGCTGTTGGGATGCTATTCAATGGCTACTATTATGTTTATATGCAAGTTAGGAAAGATCATAAAAACGTAAACACAAAAACGAAGTGATTTTTGGGTCTTTACTGTTCATGTATTCTTTTGATATTAACATAAAGTGGCGAAAGATACAGGACAGGGGTGGCTGTTGTGATTCGGGCAGACATTTTACCAGTTTGCTTTTGCTCTATGATCTCTATTGGTACATATTCTTTTCACACTATTACTTTTTGGTCAGCTAATGTGCTATCCTGCGAGATTGAAAATGTACAATCTGACAGCTACCATCTGTGTTTTCTTCTTTTTGACAAACTTTCGATAAGTCCCGTCTTTTGTAAAGATTTTCTTTCTTTCCGGTTACATATCGTGATGGGAATTCAAAGAATTAGATGAAAGAAATCTTTGTTCATTCAAGAGGTTGTCGTTTTGTATTAATTAAGTTTTTCCTACCTGGCATTCATCCCCAGGTTGTTCATATGTCAACTTGTTATCTGCCTTGTAAAATATATTCCTCGACACGCTTCTCTTCACCAGAAAAATTAACACTTCCGCACAACTTTTGTGAATCCCTGCAGTGAGAACCCTAGCGGTAGCGTAAAATGTCCAGGCTGGTTCGATCGTACGATTGGGGGACGCAATGGCCAAACCCCGTCCCGACCACCTCCTGTGTGGCCTCTGTTGGCTGCATGGGGCGCCCCTGGCTGAAGCTACTGGAGCAGGCCCTGGCTGAGCTCGCTGGAGGCAGGCCCTGGCTGAGCTACTAGAGCAGGCCCTGGGGAGCAGCCCCTGGCTGGAGCTACTGCTGGAGCAGGCCCCCAAAAGCCCAGCTGCCACTGGCTGAGCTACTGGAGCAGGCCCTGGCTGACTACTGGAGCAGGCAGCAAAAGCCCAGCTGTCCCTGGCTGAGCTACTCGAGCAGGCCCCAAAAGCCCAGCTGCAACTGGCTGAGCTACTGGAGCAGGCCCCAAAAGCCCAGCTGCCCCTGGCTGAGCTACTGGAGCAGGCCCCAAAAGCCCAGCTGCAACTGGCTGAGCTACTGGAGCAGGCCCCAAAAGCCCAGCTGCAACTGGCTGAGCTACTGAAGCAGGCCCCAAAAGCCCAGCTGCCCCTGGCTGAGCTACTGGAGCAGGCCCCAAAAGCCCAGCTGCAACTGGCTGAGCTACTGGAGCAGGCCCCAAAAGCCCAGCTGCCCCTGGCTGAGCTACTGGAGCAGGCCCCAAAAGCCCAGCTGTCCCTGGCTGAGCTACTGGAGCAGGCCCCAAAAGCCATGCTGCCCCTGGCTGAGCTACTGGAGCAGGCCCCAAAAGCCCAGCAGCCCCTGGCTGAGCTACTGGAGCAGGCCCCAAAAGCCCAGCTGCCCCTGGCTGAGCTACTGGAGCAGGCCCCAAAAGCCCAGCAGCCCCTGGCTGAGCTACTGGAGCAGGCCCCAAAAGCCCAGCTGCCCCTGGCTGAGCTACTGGAGCAGGCCCCAAAAGCCCAGCTGCCCCTGGCTGAGCTACTGGAGCAGGCCCCAAAAGCCCAGCTGCCCCTGGCTGAGCTACTGGAGCAGGCCCCAAAAGCCCAGCAGCCCCTGGCTGAGCTACTGGAGCAGGCTCCAAAAGCCCAGCTGCCCCTGGCTGAGCTACTGGAGCAGGCCCCAAAAGCCCAGCTGCCCCTGGCTGAGCTACTGGAGCAGGCCCCAAAAGCCCAGCTGCCCCTGGCTGAGCTACTGGAGCAGGCCCCAAAAGCCCAGCTGCCCCTGGCTGAGCTACTGGAGCAGGCCCCAAAAGCCCAGCAGCCCCTGGCTGAGCTACTGAAGCAGGCCCCAAAAGCCCAGCTGCCCCTGGCTGAGCTACTGGAGCAGGCCCCAAAAGCCCAGCTGCCCCTGGCTGAGCTACTGGAGCAGGCCCCAAAAGCCCAGCTGCCCCTGGCTGAGCTACTGGAGCAGGCCGCAAAAGCCCAGCTGCCCCTGGCTGAGCTACTGGAGCAGGCCCCAAAAGCCCAGCTGCCCCTGGCTGAGCTACTGGAGCAGGCCCCAAAAGCCCAGCTGCCCCTGGCTGAGCTACTGGAGCAGGCCCCAAAAGCCCAGCAGCCCCTGGCTGAGCTACTGGAGCAGGCCCCAAAAGCCCAGCTGCCCCTGGCTGAGCTACTGGAGCAGGCCCCAAAAGACCAGCTGCCCCTGGCTGAGCTACTGGAGCAGGCCCCAAAAGCCCAGCAGCCCCTGGCTGAGCTACTGGAGCAGGCCCCAAAAGCCCAGCTGCCCCTGGCTGAGCCTACTGGAGCAGGCCCCAAAAGACCAGCTGCCCCTGGCTGAGCTACTGGAGCAGGCCCCAAAAGCCCAGCAGCCCCTGGCTGAGCTACTGGAGCAGGCCCCAAAAGCCCAGCTGCCCCTGGCTGAGCTACTGGAGCAGGCCCCAAAAGCCCAGCAGTCAGGGGGTGCAGCTGAGGAGGGGGCATAAAGTTCCATCTGCTCCAACTATATGTTACTCATCATTCTGTAGCAACAATAGGGTGAAAGTCAATACATCCCCACAATACAAAATTTAAAAGGGTGGGGTGGGGTGGGGGGGTGGGGGGGTGGAAGAGGGTAGGGGTTGGGGATGGGGGTGTAGATCAGTGACAGGGGAAAAAAACAACTTGTATGTCTCATTAAGATCACTGTGCATCTTCAATCCTGTCCAATGACCTTCCTTGGAGCACTGTCACATGTTGACTGCTGCGTTTCTAAATTGGACTTTCTCACACAAACACATGCAGTTGTCTTGAGGAC
>JAWQFJ010023053.1:17500-47500 GCA_034096865.1 Theodoxus fluviatilis | reverse complement strand
GGTAATGGTGGTGGCGCTAATGATGGTGGTGGTGGTGGTGGCGCTAATGATGGTGGTGGTGGTGGTGCTAATGATGGTGGTGGTGATGGTGGTGCTAATGATGGTGGTGGTGGTGCTAATGATGGTGGTGGTGGTGGTGGTGGTGGTGGTGGTGGTGGTGGTGGGTGGTGAAGGTGGTGGTGGTGGTGCTAGTGATGGTAATGGTGGTGGCGCTAATGATGGTGGTGGTGGTGGCGCTAATGATGGTGGTGGTGGTGGTGCTAATGATGGTAATGGTGGTGGTGCTAATGATGGTGGTGGTGGTGGTGGTGGTGGTGGTGGTGGTAATGATGGTGGTGGTGGTGCTAGTGATGGTGGTGGTGGTGGTACTGATGGTGGTGGTGGTGCTAATGGTGGTGGTGGTGGTTATGATGGTGGTGGTGGTGGTGATGATGGTGGTGGTGGTAATGATGATGGTGGTGGTGGTGGTGGTGATGGTGGTGGTGGTAATGATGATGTGGTGGTGGTGGTAGTGATGGTGGTGGTGGTAATGATGGTGGTGGTGGTGGTGGTGGTGATGGTGGTGGTGGTGGTATGATGGTGTGGTGTGGTGGTGGTGTGATGGTGTGGTGTGGTGGGGGTGGTGGTGTGGTGGTGGTGTGGTGGTGGTATGATGGTGGTGGTGTGATGGTGGTGGTGTGTATGGTGTGGTGGTGGTGATGGTTGTGTATGCTGGTGGTGGTGTATGGTGGTGGTGTGGTGGTGGTGTGGTGTGGTGGTGTGGTGGTGGTGTGATGGTGGTGGTTGATGGTGGATGTGTGATGGTGGTGGTGTGTGGTGGTGGTGGTGTGGTGGTGGTGGTGTGTGTGGTGGTATGAGGTGGTGGTGGTGGTGGTGTGGTGGTGGTGAATGATGGTGGTGTGATGGTGTGGTATGATGGTGTGTGAGGTGGTGGTGTGATGGTGGTGGCGGTGGTGGTGGTGGTGTGGTGGTGGTAATGATGGTGGTGGTGATGGCGGTAGTGGTAATGATGGTGGTGGTGATGGTGGTAATGATGGTGGTTGTGGTGATGGTGGTGGTAATGGTGTGGTGGTGGTGGTAATGATGGTGGTAATGATGGTGGTAATGGTGGAGGTTGTAATGATGGTGGTGGTGATACTGGTGGTGGTTGTAATGGTGGTGGTTGTAATGGTGGTTGTAATGGTGGTGGTGATGGTGGAGGTAATGGTGGTGGTGACAGTGATGCAAGTTGCAGTGGTGTTGGGGTTATGATGATAGTTGTGGTGGTGATCGTGATGATAACCAGGAGTGGTAGTGGTAAGACCCCAGGAGTGGTAGTGGTAGTGGTAAGAACCCAGGAGTGGCAGTGGCAGTGGTAAGACCCCAGGAGTGGTAGTGGCAGTGGTAAGACCCCAGGAGTGGTAGTGGCAGTGGTAAGACCCCAGGAGTGGTAGTGGCAGTGGTAAGACCCCAGGAGTGGTAGTGGCAGTGGTAAGACCCCAGGAGTGGTAGTGGCAGTGGTAAGACCCCAGGAGTGGTAGTGGCAGTGGTAAGACCCCAGGAGTGGCAGTGGTAAGACCCCAGGAGTGGTAGTGGCAGTGGTAAGACCCCAGGAGTGGTAGTGGTAAGACCCCAGGAGTGGTAGTGGCAGTGGTAAGACCCCAGGAGTGGTAGTGGCAGTGGTAAGACCCCAGGAGTGGTAGTGGCAGTGGTAAGACCCCAGGAGTGGTAGTGGCAGTGGTAAGACCCCAGGAGTGGTAGTGGCAGTGGTAAGACCCCAGGAGTGGTAGTGGTAAGACCCCAGGAGTGGTAGTGGCAGTGGTAAGACCCCAGGAGTGGTAGTGGCAGTGGTAAGACCCCAGGAGTGGTAGTGGTAAGACCCCAGGAGTGGTAGTGGCAGTGGTAAGACCCCAGGAGTGGCAGTGGTAAGACCCCAGGAGTGGTAGTGGTAAGACCCCAGGAGTGGTAGTGGTAAGACCCCAGGAGTGGTAGTGGCAGTGGTAAGACCCCAGGAGTGGTAGTGGTAAGACCCCAGGAGTGGTAGTGGCAGTGGTAAGACCCCAGGAGTGGTAGTGGCAGTGGTAAGACCCCAGGAGTGGTAGTGGTAAGACCCCAGGAGTGGTAGTGGCAGTGGTAAGACCCCAGGAGTGGTAGTGGCAGTGGTAAGACCCCAGGAGTGGTAGTGGCAGTGGTAAGACCCCAGGAGTGGCAGTGGTAAGACCCCAGGAGTGGTAGTGGCAGTGGTAAGACCCCAGGAGTGGTAGTGGCAGTGGTAAGACCCCAGGAGTGGTAGTGGCAGTGGTAAGACCCCAGGAGTGGTAGTGGCAGTGGTAAGACCCCAGGAGTGGTAGTGGCAGTGGTAAGACCCCAGGAGTGGCAGTGGTAAGACCCCAGGAGTGGTAGTGGCAGTGGTAAGACCCCAGGAGTGGTAGTGGCAGTGGTAAGACCCCAGGAGTGGTAGTGGCAGTGGTAAGACCCCAGGAGTGGTAGTGGCAGTGGTAAGACCCCAGGAGTGGTAGTGGTAAGACCCCAGGAGTGGTAGTGGCAGTGGTAAGACCCCAGGAGTGGTAGTGGCAGTGGTAAGACCCCAGGAGTGGTAGTGGCAGTGGTAAGACCCCAGGAGTGGTAGTGGTAAGACCCCAGGAGTGGTAGTGGCAGTGGTAAGACCCCAGGAGTGGTAGTGGCAGTGGTAAGACCCCAGGAGTGGTAGTGGCAGTGGTAAGACCCCAGGAGTGGCAGTGGTAAGACCCCAGGAGTGGCAGTGGTAAGACCCCAGGAGTGGTAGTGGCAGTGGTAAGACCCCAGGAGTGGTAGTGGCAGTGGTAAGACACCAGGAGTGGTAGTGGTAAGACCCCAGGAGTGGTAGTGGTAAGACCCCAGGAGTGGTAGTGGCAGTGGTAAGACCCCAGGAGTGGTAGTGGCAGTGGTAAGACCCCAGGAGTGGTAGTGGCAGTGGTAAGACCCCAGGAGTGGTAGTGGTAAGACCCCAGGAGTGGTAGTGGCAGTGGTAAGACCCCAGGAGTGGCAGTGGCAGTGGTAAGACCCCAGGAGTGGTAGTGGTAGTGGTAAGACCCCAGGAGTGGTAGTGGCAGTGGTAAGACCCCAGGAGTGGTAGTGGTAGTGGTAAGACCCCAGGAGTGGCAGTGGCAGTGGTAAGACCCCAGGAGTGGCAGTGGCAGTGGTAAGACCCCAGGAGTGGTAGTGGTAAGACCCCAGGAGTGGTAGTGGTAAGACCCCAGGAGTGGTAGTGGCAGTGGTAAGACCCCAGGAGTGGTAGTGGCAGTGGTAAGACCCGAGGAGTGGCAGTGGTAAGACCCCAGGAGTGGCAGTGGCAGTGGTAAGACCCCAGGAGTGGTAGTGGCAGTGGTAAGACCCCAGGAGTGGCAGTGGCAGTGGTAAGACCCCAGGAGTGGTAGTGGTAAGACCCCAGGAGTGGTAGTGGCAGTGGTAAGACCCCAGGAGTGGTAGTGGCAGTGGTAAGACCCCAGGAGTGGTAGTGGTAGTGGTAAGACCCCAGGAGTGGTAGTGGTAAGACCCCAGGAGTGGTAGTGGCAGTGGTAAGACCCCAGGAGTGGTAGTGGTAAGACCCCAGGAGTGGTAGTGGCAGTGGTAAGACCCCAGGAGTGGTAGTGGTAGTGGTAAGAACCCAGGAGTGGTAGTGGCAGTGGTAAGACCCCAGGAGTGGTAGTGGCAGTGGTAAGACCCCAGGAGTGGCAGTGGCAGTGGTAAGACCCCAGGAGTGGTAGTGGCAGTGGTAAGACCCCAGGAGTGGTAGTGGCAGTGGTAAGACCCCAGGAGTGGTAGTGGTAAGACCCCAGGAGTGGTAGTGGCAGTGGTAAGACCCCAGGAGTGGTAGTGGCAGTGGTAAGACCCCAGGAGTGGTAGTGGCAGTGGTAAGACCCCAGGAGTGGTAGTGGCAGTGGTAAGACCCCAGGAGTGGCAGTGGTAAGACACCAGGAGTGGTAGTGGCAGTGGTAAGACCCCAGGAGTGGCAGTGGCAGTGGTAAGACCCCAGGAGTGGTAGTGGCAGTGGTAAGACACCAGGAGTGGTAGTGGTAAGACCCCAGGAGTGGCAGTGGCAGTGGTAAGACCCCAGGAGTGGCAGTGGCATTGGTAAGACCCCAGGAGTGGCAGTGGTAAGACCCCAGGAGTGGTAGTGGTAAGACCCCAGGAGTGGCAGTGGCAGTGGTAAGACCCCAGGAGTGGTAGTGGTAGTGGTAAGACCCCAGGAGTGGTAGTGGCAGTGGTAAGACCCCAGGAGTGGTAGTGGTAAGACCCCAGGAGTGGTAGTGGCAGTGGTAAGACCCCAGGAGTGGTAGTGGTAAGACCCCAGGAGTGGCAGTGGTAAGGTAAGACCCCAGGAGTGGCAGTGGTAAGACCCCAGGAGTGGCAGTGGTAAGACCCCAGGAGTGGCAGTGGTAAGACCCCAGGAGTGGTAGTGGCAGTGGTAAGACCCCAGGAGTGGCAGTGGTAAGACCCCAGGAGTGGTAGTGGTAAGACCCCAGGAGTGGTAGTGGCAGTGGTAAGACCCCAGGAGTGGTAGTGGCAGTGGTAAGACCCCAGGAGTGGCAGTGGTAAGACCCCAGGAGTGGCAGTGGTAAGACCCCAGGAGTGGTAGTGGTAAGACCCCAGGAGTGGTAGTGGTAAGACCCCAGGAGTGGCAGTGGTAAGACCCCAGGAGTGGCAGTGGTAAGACCCCAGGAGTGGCAGTGGTAAGACCCCAGGAGTGGCAGTGGTAAGACCCCAGGAGTGGCAGTGGTAAGACCCCAGGAGTGGTAGTGGTAAGACCCCAGGAGTGGTAGTGGCAGTGGTAAGACCCCAGGAGTGGTAGTGGTAAGACCCCAGGAGTGGCAGTGGTAAGACCCCAGGAGTGGCAGTGGTAAGACCCCAGGAGTGGTAGTGGCAGTGGTAAGACCGCAGGAGTGGTAGTGGCAGTGGTAAGACCCCAGGAGTGGCAGTGGTAAGACCCCAGGAGTGGTAGTGGCAGTGGTAAGACCCCAGGAGTGGTAGTGGCAGTGGTAAGACCCCAGGAGTGGCAGTGGCAGTGGTAAGACCCCAGGAGTGGTAGTGGCAGTGGTAAGACCCCAGGAGTGGTAGTGGCAGTGGTAAGACCCCAGGAGTGGTAGTGGTAGTGGTAAGACCCCAGGAGTGGTAGTGGCAGTGGTAAGACCCCAGGAGTGTTAGTGGCAGTGGTAAGACCCCAGGAGTGGTAGTGGTAGTGGTAAGACCCCAGGAGTGGTAGTGGCAGTGGTAAGACCCCAGGAGTGGTAGTGGCAGTGGTAAGACCCCAGGAGTGGTAGTGGCAGTGGTAAGACCCCAGGAGTGGTAGTGGTAGTGGTAAGACCCCAGGAGTGGTAGTGGCAGTGGTAAGACCCCAGGAGTGGCAGTGGTAAGACCCCAGGAGTGGCAGTGGTAAGACCCCAGGAGTGGCAGTGGCAGTGGTAAGACCCCAGGAGTGGTAGTGGCAGTGGTAAGACCCCAGGAGTGGTAGTGGCAGTGGTAAGACCCCAGGAGTGGAAGTGGCAGTGGTAAGACCCCAGGAGTGGTAGTGGCAGTGGTAAGATCCCAGGAGTGGTAGTGGTAGTACCCCAGGAGTGGTAGTGGCAGTGGTAAGACCCCAGGAGTGGTAGTGGCAGTGGTAAGACCCCAGGAGTGGCAGTGGTAAGACCCCAGGAGTGGTAGTGGTAAGACCCCAGGAGTGGCAGTGGTAAGACCCCAGGAGTGGCAGTGGTAAGACCCCAGGAGTGGTAGTGGCAGTGGTAAGACCCCAGGAGTGGTAGTGGCAGTGGTAAGACCCCAGGAGTGGCAGTGGTAAGACCCCAGGAGTGGTAGTGGCAGTGGTAAGACCCCAGGAGTGGTAGTGGTAAGACCCCAGGAGTGGTAGTGGCAGTGGTAAGACCCCAGGAGTGGTAGTGGCAGTGGTAAGACCCCAGGAGTGGCAGTGGCAATGGTAAGACCCCAGGAGTGGTAGTGGCAGTGGTAAGACCCCAGGAGTGGTAGTGGTAGTGGTAAGACCCCAGGAGTGGTAGTGGTAAGACCCCAGGAGTGGCAGTGGTAAGACCCCAGGAGTGGTAGTGGCAGTGGTAAGACCCCAGGAGTGGTAGTGGTAAGACCCCAGGAGTGGTAGTGGCAGTGGTAAGACCCCAGGAGTGGTAGTGGCAGTGGTAAGACCCCAGGAGTGGCAGTGGTAAGACCCCAGGAGTGGCAGTGGTAAGACCCCAGGAGTGGTAGTGGCAGTGGTAAGACCCCAGGAGTGGCAGTGGTAAGACCCCAGGAGTGGTAGTGGCAGTGGTAAGACCCCAACAAAGTATTGTGGTTACTGTACATAACCCAACCAACTTTTTCCATCAACCCAAAACTTTTATTCTGATCATGAGCAAAAGAAAAGAAAAGAAAAGAAACAAAAATTAATAGTAAACAATGAACTGTGTGTTGTCCAATCTTCAATGCCCAATGAGCACTTAGGGAATCCATTACTTAAGTTTCAAAAAAGCATTTTTAGTGAAAGAAAGTTTGGTTTGTGCTCAGTCTGGTCTCTTCTAAAATGAAAAAAAAAGAAAGATAAAAGTTCTGGCGGCCTTACTGACCCCTTGTTTTTTGGCCATATTAATCTTTTTTTCCCTAATGGTACGTGGTAGTGGTAGTACTAGTGATGATAGTAGTGGTGGTGGTGGTTCTAGTGGTGATAGTAGTGGTGGTGGTAGTACTAGTGGTGATAGTAGTGGTGGTGGTGGTAGTACTAGTGATGATAGTAGTGGTGGTGGTGGTAGTACTAGTGGTGATAGTAGTGACGGTGGTAGTGGTAGTGCTATTGGTGATAGTAGTGGTGGTGGTGGTACTAGTGGTGATAGTAGTGGTGGTGGTGGTGGTACTAGTGGTGATAGTAGTGGTGGTGGTGGTGGTACTAGTGGTGATAGTAGTGGTGGTGGTGGTAGTGCTAGTGGTGATAGTAGTGGTGGTGGTGGTAGTACTAGTGGTGATAGTAGTGGTGGTGGTGGTAGTGCTAGTGGTGATAGTAGTGGTGGTGGTGGTGGTACTAGTGGTGATAGTAGTGGTGGTGGTGGTGGTACTAGTGGTGATAGTAGTGGTGGTGGTGGTAGTGCTAGTGGTGATAGTAGTGGTGGTGGTGGTACTAGTGGTGATAGTAGTGGTGGTGGTGGTAGCGCTAGTGGTGATAGTAGTGGTGGTGGTGGTGGTAGTGCTAGTGGTGATAGTAGTGGTGGTGGTGGTAGTGCTAGTGGTGATAGTAGTGGTGGTGGTGGTAGCACTAGTGGTGATAGTAGTGGTGGTGGTGGTGGTTCTAGTGGTGATAGTAGTGGTGGTGGTGGTGCTAGTGGTGATAGTAGTAGTGGTGGTGATAGCGCTAGTGGTGATAGTAGTGGTGGTGGTGGTGGTACTAGTGGTGATAGTAGTGGTGGTGGTGGTGGTACTAGTGGTGATAGTAGTGGTGGTGGTGGTAACACTAGTGGTGATAGTAGTGGTGGTGGTAGTACTAGTGGTGATAGTAGTGGTGGTGGTGGTAACACTAGTGGTGATAGTAGTGGTGGTGGTGGTGGTGGTAGTACTAGTGGTGATAGTAGTGGTGGTGGTGGCAGTACTAGTGGTGATAGTAGTGGTGGTGGTGGTGGTACTAGTGGAGTAGGTGGTGATAGTAGTGGTAGTGGTGGTGGTGGTAGTACTAGTGGTGATAGTAGTGGTGGTGGTGGTAGTACTAGTGGTGATAGTAGTGGTGGTGGTGGTGGTGGTAGCACTAGTGGTGATAGTAGTGGTGGTGGTGGTAGTACTAGTGGTGATAGTAGTGGTGGTGGTGGTAGTACTAGTGGTGATAGTAGTGGTGGTGGTGGTAGTACTAGTGGTGATAGTAGTGGTGGTGGTGGTAGTACTAATGGTGATAGTAGTGGTGGTAGCGCTAGTGGTGATAGTAGTGGTGGTGGTGGTGGTACTAGTGGTGATAGTAGTGGTGGTGGTGGTAGTACTAGTGGTGATAGTAGTGGTGGTGGTGGCAGTACTAGTGGTGATAGTAGTGGTGGTGGTGGTAGTACTAGTGGTGATAGTAGTGGTGGTGGTGGTAGTACTAATGGTGATAGTAGTGGTGGTAGTACTAGTGGTGATAGTAGTGGTGGTGGTGGTTGTACTAGTGGTGATAGTAGTGGTGGTGGTGGTAGTACTAATGGTGATAGTAGTGGTGGTGGTGGTAGTACTAGTGGTGATAGTAGTGGTGGTGGTGGTGGTACTAGTGATGATAGTAGTGGTGGTGGTGGTAGTACTAATGGTGATAGTAGTGGTGGTAGCGCTAGTGGTGATAGTAGTGGTGGTGGTGGTGGTAGTAGTGGTGATAGTAGTGGTGGTGGTGGTGTGCAGTAGCACTAGTGGTGATAGTAGTGGTGGTGGTGGTGGTAGTACTAGTGGTGATAGTAGTGGTGGTGGTGGTAGTACTAGTGGAGAGTGGTGATAGTAGTGGTGGTGGTGGTAGTGACTAGATGGCTAGAGTGGTGATAGTAGAGGTAGTGGTGGTGATGTGACAAGATGGCAGAGGTGGTGATAGTAGTGGTGGTGGTGGCAGTACTAGTGGTGATAGTAGTGGTGGTGGTGGTGTGACAAGATGGCAGAGGTGGTGATAGTAGAGTGGTGGTGGTGTGACAAGATGGCAGAGGTGGTGATAGTAGTGGTGGTGGTGGTGTGACAAGATGGCAGAGGTGGTGATAGTAGATGTGGTGGTGGTGTGACAAGATGGCAGAGGTGGTGATAGTATTGGTGGTGGTGGTGTGACAAGATGGCAGAGGTGGTGATAGTAGTGGTGGTGGTGGTGTGACAAGATGGCAGAGGTATTGATAGTAGATGTGGTGGTGTGACAAGATGGCAGAGGTAGTGATAGTAGATGTTGTGGTGTGACAAGATGGCAGAGGTAGTGGTAGTAGATGTGGTGGTGAGACAAGATGGCAGAGGTGGTGATAGTAGATGTGGTGGTGTGACAAGATGGCAGAGGTAGTGATAATACTGATGGTGGTGGTGTGACAAGATGGCAGAAGTGGCGATAGTAGAGGTGGTGGTGTGACAAGATGGCAGAGGTGGTGATAGTAGAGAGGATAGTGTGACAAGATGGCAGAGGTAGTGATAGTAGGTGTGGTGGTGTGACAAGATGGCAGAGGTGGCGATATTAGAGGTGGTGGTGTGACAAGATAGTAGAGGTAGTGGTGTGACAAGATAGTAGAGGTGGCGATAGTAGAGATGGTGGTGTGACAAGATGGCAGAGGTAGTGATAGCAGAGATGGTGGTGTGACAAGATGGCTGAGGCGGTGATAGTAGAGGTGGTGGTGTGACAAGATGGCTGAGGCGGTGATAGTAGAGGTGGTGGTGTGACAAGATGGCTGAGGCGGTGATAGTAGAGGTGGTGGTGTGACAAGATGGCAGAGCTGGTGATAGTAGATGTGGTGGTGCAGTGACAATATGACAGAGGTGGTGATAGTAGAGGTGGTGATGTGAGAAGATGGCTGAGGCGGTGATAGTAGAGATGGTGGTGTGACAAGATGGCAGAGGTAATGATTGTAGAGGTGGTGGTGTGACAAGATGGCTGAGGCGGTGATAGTAGAGATGGTGGTGTGACAAGATGGCAGAGGTAATGATAGTAGAGGTGGTGGTGTGACAAGATGGCTGAGGCGGTGATAGTAGAGGTGGTGGCTACAAGGTAGGAAAAGGCAAGGCTGATGTGAACGCTAAAATGATGACATTGGTGGTGAATCTTGTGAAAATATGGCAAAGGTGGTAGTGGTGGCGGCGGTGGAGGTGGTGGTGAGACGATGGCAAGTTGGTGGTGATTATAGTGGACGTCGTGGTGGTTGTGGTGTTTGTTGTGGTGCTGGTGGCGGTGGTGGTGGTAGTAGTGGTGGTAGTTGTGGTGATGATGGTGGTGGTGGTGGTGGTGATGGTGGTGGTGGTGGTAATGATGGTGGTGGTGATGGTGGTGGCAATGGTGGTGGTGGTGATTAGGGTGGTAGTGGTGGTGGTAATGGTGGTGGTGGTGGTGCTGGTGGTGGTGGTGGTAATGATGATGGTGGTGGTGGTAATGGTGGTGGTGCTGGTGCTGGTGGTGGTGGTGGTAATGATGGTGGTGGTGGTGGTAATGATGGTGGTGGTGATGGGGGTGATGGTGATGATTATGGTGGTGGTGGTGATGGTGGTGGTGGTGAGACGATTGCAAGGTGGTGGTAATGGTGGTGATCATAGTAGTGGTAGTAGTGGTGGTGGTGAGACGATTGCAAGGTGATGGTAATGGTGGTGAACATAGTAGTGGTAGTGGTGTGGTAATGGTGGTGATCATAGTAGTGGTAGTGGTGGTGGTAATGGTGGTGATCATAGTAGTTGTAGTGGTGGTGGTAATGGTGGTGATCATAGTAGTGGTAGTAGTGGTGGTGGTGAGACGATTGCAAGGTGGTGGTAATGGTGGTGATCATAGTAGTGGTAGTAGTGGTGGTGGTGAGACGATTGCAAGGTGGTGGTAATGGTGGTGATCATAGTAGTGGTAGTGGTGGTGGTGATGTTTGTCCTTCGGTGTCGAAGATGACAACGACTTTGGCATCAGGTGGAGAATCTGTGACTGTGTGTCCGGAGGTGACTGATGAGGCCATTCCGGGACTGGAAGGCTCACTTGCGTGTGGAACACAGGTGGGTGGGTGCTTCAAGTAGTGGAGGTGGCTCGAGCCTTGCGCGCGGCGAGTCTCCTCTGTGCTTCTGCAATGCGTCCGTGTTTTGTTTGTTTGTTTGTTTGTTTGTTTTCCGCACGCGCTTCTGTGGTAAACTTGCTTCGCCTTGTTGGCCAGTCCAGGCAAGCTATTCCCATGTGCTGGTGTTGATGTTTAGGTTCTTGAGGGATTCTTTGAGGCAGTCTTTGAGGCAGTCTTTGAGGCATTCTTTGAGGCATTCTTTGAGGCAGTCTTTGAGGCAGTCTTTGAGGCGTTTCTCTCGCCCCAAAAATGAGTGCTTGCCCTGCCACAGTTCTCCATAGAGCAGCTGCTTTGGAAGTCGACTGTCTGCTGTTCTGGCTGCATGGCCCGCCCATCTGACTTGGGGTTTTCGCAGGATAGTGAAGAATATTTGGATGTCGACCCGTTCCAGGACTTCCGTGTCTGAAACTTTGTCCTGCGACCTAATGTGAGAGACTCCGAGGAGACAGGTCAAGTGGAAGTGGTTGAACTGTTTAGCGTGTCTGCTATAGACAGCCTCGGTCTCACTGGCATAGAAGAGGTTGGCAAGTGCCATTGCACGGTGGTAGTGGTAATTGGGGTGAAAATGGAAGAGGTGGTGTGGGTGATTGTAGATGGCGGAATCTTGACAAAGGCGGTGGTGGTTGAAAGAGGAATACGACAGGAGAAAGTGCTGTTTGGGATGCAGGCGCTGGTTAAGTGACGGTAATGTTGGTGGTGGCGATGGTGGTGGTGGTGGTGGGGAGGTGGTGGTGGTAATGGTGGTGGTGGTGGTGGTGGTGGTGGTGGTGGTGGTGGTGGTGGTGGGGGTGGGGAGGTGGTGGTGGTAATGGTGGTGGTGGTGGTGGTGGTGGGGGTGGTGGTGGTGGTGGTGGTGGTGGTGGTGGTGGTGGTGGTGGTGGTGAAAGTCTTGCAGTCGGTGATGGTAGATATCAAAGAGATGCTGGTGCTACTTGTATAAAGCAGTATATGTGATGGTGGAGATCGATGAGAATGAGGCTGAGGTCATAATATGGTGGTGGAGGAGGAGGTAAAAGTAAGGTCAGTGATGTTATTGGCGATGGTAGCATTGCGACGGCGATGAAGGTATTGTTGTGGCAAGTGAAAGTGGCCGTGGTGGCCGTGGTGGTGGCCGTGGTGGTGGCCGTGGTGGCCGTGGTGGTGGTCGTGGTGGTGGCCGTGGTGGTGGCTGTGGCGGTGGCGGTGGTGGTGCTGATGATGCTGGTGCTGGTGCTGATAGTAGTGCTGGTGGTGGTGGTTGTAATGGTGGTTGTGCTGATGCTGCTGGTGCTGGTAGTGGTGCTGGTACTTGTGAAGCTGGTGGTGGTGGCGGTGATAGTGGCGGTGATGGTGGTGGTGCAGGTGGTGGTGGTTGTGATGGTGGAGGTGGTGGTGGTATCAATTATGGTAAGTGAGAGTGGCTTTACAGTGGCGTTTGAACCAAAGAGGGAGGCGATATTGACGACATGACTGTGTTCAGAAAAAAGACAAGACGATGACGAGGCGCTTGTGGCTGCAGATATGTTGACAGTGAAGGAAGAGGATGTTGGGTTGACTGTGAGAGTGGAAAGACGGGTTTTTAGAGAATCGAGTTAGAAAGAACTGGGAAAATCATTTCTTGAGTATGGCAAGGGGAATGGTGATGGGATGTGGCAATCAATCGGAAGCAACGGTCAAAGGCAGGCAACTGGTTCAGGTTGCCGAATGTCGTGTGACAAACGTTCCACTGGAAACATACCAAGGCGGAGACTGCTCGGTCATTATGTGCCAAAAACACTCACGGAACCCGCTACCACGTTGTATCTGCCGACTTGCCTTTTTTCTTGTGTACAAGAACTCTTCATTGCCCTCACTGCTACTGTTTATCACTCTAGCGGTTGCCCGTCGGTATGTTTCATGTTCTCTGGCACTTGAGTTTTCTCTCAGATGAATAATGTGAGTTTCACTCGGAATGGATTTGGTGTTTCCAATCTTCTTTTTTGTCTGTGCAGGATACACCCACAGTTACCTCGGCAGAGCTATAGGGATTTGGAGACGCTCCTACAGGATGTTGTCGAGTGATTGTGCATGTGCATACAGATGGGTCCATCGAAAGCGTTCTCGGCCGAGGTCCGTCCAGAGGCCTAATGCAAAAATGGGAAGCAAGGGGTGGCTGAGATGTATTGCCGTTCCTCCCTATTACCTCACACAGCTCAGAGAAATTTTCTTCCGCCACCGACTCAGAATAGAGGACATACTAGTTAACGAAGGAAACGTGGTACGGTGCACATTGATCCGGTCAGTCCATTACAATTAGACGTCCAATAACAATACGACCCCTTGATAAAGTGGTTGAGCAGAGGTCCGTTTGAAAATGATAGGATGGACACCACATACTCTTATTCGTGGCTATGCTAACCAAAAAACATATCCACTATTCGACACTTCCTCAGAATCATATATTTGAAACACAAATGCATGCATATTTTTCCTTGCCCGTATCTATCATGGCCGGAGACTGGTTCACCGGGGTTGATTTTAAAATAGTAGCTGCCAGTGAGACCCTCTATTTATCCAGGAGAAGATTTGGAATGCATATAATAGAAGAGTATGTGTCCGTACATTTTGAGGAATTAATATCAGTCGATGATGATTAAAAAAATTGCATCAAACCATGGAGACAGTTTTATTACAACAATAAATCACCGATAATTTTGACAATGGATAAGTTTTACTTTAATAATGTATACACAGACCCGATAACAATTTCTTAACAAATACGCTGTTCAATCGGAGTGTCCGACGCCATAGCTGGCATATGTGCACAATCGAAATGTGATGAATTACAAAACCTGTCCTTGCTTGTAGTCGCAGCAACGTTCTTCAATCAGCAGTGCCTTTCCGCGACAGCATTCGTCTTGAGCCGTAGTGGCTCGCTGTCGCGCACAAATGTTATGACCAAATTCGCGCTCATGAGCTCGAGAGCTGTCAGTCACTGATCGTAGCAACTGAAAATTTAAAAGGTGTGGACAGTAACCGACAATTGTATTCTTTCTTGAGCCAAAGTATAGATTTTGACCAAAGTGTATTTTAAGCATGATGTTAAGCTCTTTACGAAATCCGATAACAAACTGTAGTTCTGAATTGCATGGACAGTTTCGTGTGCCTGATATGGCGAGAATGAAGACGATCCGCGCTGTGCGTGTGCGACGATGTGAGGAAGACTAACGATCTCCTTCCTGTCACGGCAAACGGCGCTGAATTTGACACCGCTATCGGTTGAGGGAACGCGGTCCTGTACAGGCACTGCTGATTAAAGAACGCAGCTGTGACTTCTGTCGCCAAAAGGTTTCGTCATTCATCACACTTTGATTGTGCACATCTGCCAGCTACGGCGACGAGACACTCCCCTTGATCAGCGTTTGTTTACAAATCGTTTTTTAGGTCTGTATACAAATTATAAAGTAAAACTTACCCATCTTCAGTATTCTCGATGAATTTATAGTTACTATCAAACTACCATTTAGGCTTTATTCAATGTATTTACCGTCATCGGCCGATCCTTATTCCTACGGACACATACGTCTTCTACTAGATGCAATCCAGTTCTTATTCTGCAAAGATGGTGGCTATTATGAATTTAGCTTAGCCCGTCCGGAATTGACGACAACGCGTCTCCGGCCATTGTGAACATCACAACGGCGATGTATACACGCGCGCACGCACATGCATATGAAAATTCAAAAACATACACATTGAGGCACAAACACATTCAGACACACTAGTACTTACGCACACCCATACATGCATGCGTGCACATGCACATCAGTGGACATTAATATCAGCTTAGTAATAATTCCTTGATACGCGACTGTGTACCCAGCCTGTTCTCTCGTCAATTCCCTACACAGGTATTATTTCTGAAAATCATTTTACCCACGGATAAGTGCGTTCAACGCTTTTTGTACCAAGGCCTAACAGCAAACTTGTTGTTGTTTTGTTATTGTTTTGTTGTTGTTTTCGTCGTCGTCGTCGTCGTCGTCGTTGTTGACTGATGGTGATAGGGGTATACGTGTATGCTCCCGTTGCTTGAAAGAGAATATGACGCCGAATCGTATTGAAGACCCTACGCATCGATCTCTCTTTCCTTTAGTAGCCAGGCACGAGGTCTAGAGGCCCTGAAGACCTGTGGTGCCTCACGGCCAGCCCGGATAATGTGGAGTAGATGGACGTCATTGAGCGTGAGATGGTGTAGAGCCCCGTGATCAGCCTGGGGCTGGACAGTCATCTCCGCTGCACAGTTCGTGTCTCCAACTCCGATCCTCTCCCGCACCACGCCATCTGCACCGCAAGGATGGCCAGAGACCCACGGCCCGCAGGACCAGGGCGCCGCAGCCCTATCCGGTGCGCTCGGCTCCTTTCATTCGTTCCACGTCGTGGCACTCAGACAGATGTTCGGGTCTATTCCGAGTTTCATTTCCGCCGACTCTGCCTGAGAGACAAGGGGCTTAGATGCGGCCTCGGGGGGGACTCTCTGCTCGTCTTCCACCACGCAAGCAGCTCTCCGCCGTCATCTGAGTCATCATCGGCCGCTGGGGCACCTCGGCCTCCGTATCTCCGCTCCCGCCCATTATCGGCGAGGGCCAGGCAGGCATAAGCTGGGAAACACTGTTTGCTAATGCATCCGGTACCGAGCCCACTTGGAGTGAGATTGCAAACAGAACTTGTGGCAGTTTAATGACGAGAAGACACGTGTGATCAATTGATCTACCTTCATCTCATTCATTCAACGCCTTTGGCCTTTAAACCGAGGCTGACTTAGGCAATCTGCAGTGCTGTAATTATTCACAGTAAGATTCACAACCGAGATGACAGACGTGCAAGAGCAAACTTGCATTATTCAATCATCGAGACAAGAGTTAAGAACTCACATCCATGGTTGGAAATATTGCTCTATCATTAGCGGAAGATTATTTTCTCTCTCAATAAACACACCTGCAATGCATTAACAATAAACGATTTTTATCACAACTTTCTATTCTGATGATATATTACCTAACTTAATACATACCACACCCGAATATGTTTTGCTCGAAGGCTGGTTGGTCATGTAAAATAAGAGGACTGAGTCGTTGTGATAATTTACAAACTGACTTTCACATACAAAAACAAAATACATGTACGACAGCAATAGACCTAGTGCATGGGTGTTCAAGAAAAGTGTTCGTGCATTTCAAAAATGGATTTCAAGCCTCTTTCTCTTGTGCAGTTTACAACAAAAGACTTTGTTTTGCATACTTGTGTATCTGTGATATTAGGTCTGCCAAAAACGAATAATTGGCACGCATTGTAGAATTAAAAAAAAATTGTTTAAAGTTTCATAATGTTCAACTCCCCGTGCAAACCTTCAAAGCTGTAAATGTAGAAAAAAGTAGGTGTCAATTACGTTTTTGCAGTAGAAACCGCTTTCCCTAGTGTCTTGCGTCTGAAGACCCTGGAAAAGAAATAACAAAGCTGGAAGAAAGAAAACAATCAAGATGCGACATATTTCCCCAGGGATATGCAATGGCATTTTCCATGTGCCTCTGGTGATAACCTTGTCGAGAAATGTCACCTTTCAAGAGGATGAACGGGACTGCTAAGCCACATAGGGGGACAGGGGGGGGGGGGGGGAGAAATGAGGGGAGGGGGAGGGGAAAGGAGAGAAGAAAGATATAACACTGATTGAGGGCAGGTTCCAAGGTGACAAATGTCAGGTCTCTCTCTCTCTCTCTCTCTCTCTCTCTCTCTCTCTCTATCTCTCTCTGCCTGTCGTTCTCTCTTTGCCTGTCTCTCTCTTTGCTTGTCTCTCTCTTTGCTTGTCTCTCTCTCTCTGTGCCTGTTTCTCTCTTTTTTCTTTCGGTTTCTTTTTCTCTCTCTCTTTCTGCTTCTCTCTCTCTCTGCCTATCTCTCTTTCTCTGTCTGTTTCTCTGATTCTATCTTTTCTTTCTCTCTCTCTCTCTCTCTCTCTCTCTCTGCCTCTCTTTCTCATATACATGTATGCTAAAGTGCAACATCGAAAGGGCCCAAAGTTGTCTTCAGCATCTGACTCCTCTAGCTGTGATTTTATTTGAAGCCTTACTCCGGCAACTCAAGCTGGGAGTGGCTCCGTGCAGCCATAACGGTTACAGAAAGACATCATAGTACATGTAGGTCACATGAGCACAGTTCATCATAAGTGACTTTAACGTTGTAGTGTAGTTAAGTTAGAGTAGAATCCAGGGTAATGAGCAGCATTTTCATTTCTTTCTTTTGATAACAATAATCCTAAAATTTACTATTTGTAAAGTAATGTGGTTAAACTGAGATCCATGTCTCCCGAGTCTAAAAAATAATCATAGGACAGATATACAGAAAAGACATCAAGCGGTCAAAAGATCGAGCGTTCTCAAAATCATTTCATCAACAACTTCAACAACTACTTTTTCGCGATTAACCAAGAATACATCGCGAAGACTCCACCCACGTTTTTGTCTGGAAAGTAACACATACGCATTTACCTCAAAACTCTTCGCTTGGCTAAGAACTGATAAATTGTTTTGTTATTGATTTTTTTCTGTACAGCGTGTTGCTTATTTCGTCATCAAAGATATAAATACTTTGACAGCTTGTTCATGTGGATGAAGACAACATAAAACCACCCTTTGTTGTCTTACTTTGCTGTAACAATAGAAGATAGGTACAGGCTATGAATGGATGCAAAAGCTGGGCAGAAAATTGCTACAGTTATCGCCCTGCATCACACAGCTAGGCCGTTTTGACGAGCAAATCAAGAGCTTGTTAATAGCCGTGCTGGATGAGGAAGTAGACAAGGTGGCAGATCATTCCCTAGGGCGAGAAGAAGAATTATCGTTACCAGAAACTTGTCTGGAACAGAACATTGCTACCCGTACGTTAAAGTCCACGGCAGAAATGTGACAGCTCTTGATCATTATTCAATGAGAATAATACAGAGTTAATTTTCTGCCCTGTGGAGAGTGCATTTCTGAAGACGCACAACTCATTTCACGCTGTCTAACAACCAATTTAGAGGGGGAAAATTCCGAGGAAACGGCGGCGCCTCGAGAAACCTTAAAAACTCGAGGCGAGACGAGCAACACAGACAGTTGTGTCCGTTCTGCCCGTTCCGCTAGGTCGGGCATGACAATACCGTGCTGATCAGGTGCCCTGGCCGACGAAACGACCTCGTGTCCCAGGCCCGAAACAACTGATCCCTTGACGCACGTACTTCACACACTGTAAACCACAGAACAAGTCTTTCCTTCTCTCGGTCGTGCTCCCCAATGAGCGCGATCTGCTGCAACTTCGGCGCGGATTGGAAGCGAAGCGATAATCACTTTTCCGATAAAATAACGAGGGCGGCTCCGCAACGGTCATATCTCACTGCACGGCGTCTTGCAGGGATGGCTGGGCATGGACCTTGCCTCCTCGGCCAAGGTCACAAAGCAGTCAGAACGCCTGGGATTTCGAGAAAATGAGATACTGGAGCTGCTCCAAACTGAGAAGGCAGTTCACGAGAACAAGCCCGCGGTTTGTTCGAGTCAGCCTTCAGTAGATGAAAAGGGTAAAGAGGGAATATGTGCAAAGAGCACAGCAATGATGCAGCAATGCAGCGAGAGAGAGAGAGAGTACAAACCGAGCTTTGATTATCAGGAAGGCATCTAATCCTAGCAGTTTTATCTGACCACGGTCTTGTGATGGTCAGACGTTTTCGAAGCTAGTCTAAGCTTTCTCTCAGACGGCTGAAGGCCTAATTTTGATAGAAGGTCGTTTGTAGGTCTGAACGGTCTGGGGGAGAGCACTTATCGTCAGTTTGACGCTCATTCCCGTATCTTATTACAGGAGAAGTTAAGGTGGCTTTTCACTTAACTTTCATTCCACTGGCATCTAACTCCTCTCTTCTTCTTTAATTGCGGATGTATCAGTAACAGAAGAAACAAACTCTCGTAAAGCAGTGATCTTCTGCTCCTAGACTGCTCGGGACGTCCTCTTGTACGTCACATAAGGGCTCGGCTGTTCCATTCGTCTCCCCTGGACCAGGCAAATTTCTGCCTGGCGAAGTTTCGGCCTACTGACCAACAAGTCATGGCGTGGTCGGAATCCCGCCACAGCAAGTAAATCACATGTATCCGCTCTGCAATTCTGGAAATATAATTTTATTCTTTACTTAAATGAAGCTGTCTCGAGTTCCTACATTTTATAGTTTTAATCAGGCAAGCCAGGTACTTGGATACCTTTCCAATGAAATAGGCTACTGAGCGTCTCTCTCTCTCTCTCTCTCTCTCTCTCTCTCTCTCTCGTATTTCTGTTTGTATATCGACTATCTGTTTATATCCATATATTTACTCGCATTCATTGACGTGATTATTTTATTTACATTTCTTGTATTTTTCCTGCCTTTCATAATGCAGTCTGGTATATCACTAGGCCACCTAAACGTGTATCATCTTCCGAACGAAGTCACAGACATATGTGGGGGTTGCAAACAGAGAGAGAGAGAGAGAGAAAGAGAGAGAGAGAGAAAGAGAGAGTGAGAGAGAGAAAGAGAGAGAGAGAGAGAAAGAGAGAGAGAGAGAAAGAGAAAGAGAGAAAGAGAGAAAGAGAGAGAAAGAGAGAGAGAGAGAAAGAGAGAAAGAGAGAAAGAGAGAGAGAGAAAGAGAGAGAAAGAGAGAGAGAGAAAGAGAAGAGAGAGAGAAAGAGAGAAAGAGAGAGAGAGAGAGAGAGAAAGAGAGAAAGAGAAGAGAGAAAGAGAGAAAGAGAGAGAGAGAGAAAGAGAGAGAGAAAGAGAGAGAGAGAAAGAGAAAGAGAGAAAGAGAGAGAGAGAGAGAGAAAGAGAGAAAGAGAGAGAGAGAAAGAGAGAAAGAGAGAGAGATAGGGAAGGAGGGGTGAAGGAGAAAGTATCTTCCTTGCCCTCTCTTATCAACGTTTAATGTCTCCAGTCCCGTTGACACATCGAGCCAATCACAACATTAGGCGCCAATTACTCCAAGCGGTCAACTCCCGTCTTGTGAACACATCGAGCCAATGACAGTTGCGCGCCAAGCATTCCCATTCAAATGTACGCGCCAAGCCAGATATATTAAGTCACATTTTGTACACACAAGGTTTGGCGCCTGATTGATCACTTCTAACTTCTTACAGAAAAACTTGGCTGGGCCCACCATAAGAAAAGGCGTGGCTGGACCCATTCTCGTAACATAATCAACATACACAAAACGCGCGTGAGGAAAGTGTTCGTGATGACGACCAAATGCTTACTACAACATATGAAATGTCCCATCACACCTCAGTTCCACAATCATATTGGTGTGATAATGTTTCAATACAGAGCAAACCAAAATGTCATAAGTTTACATTCGTGCCCCCTCCCCTCCTCTCACCGATCATCAGCAAACATAGTGTCCGTACTGTTAAATAGAAAAAAAAACTTTTAACAAGTCTTTCACGCAAACATGGTCACTTTAGGTATCCAGTCGTGTGTATAATCAGATGCCATAAACCCGTACGGCATCACGCCTCTACGTCAAAGTCTGAGAGAAATTACAACTTTAAAATGCAGATTTTTGCTGCTTTTTTCAGACTATAATCAAGCTTACGAAATGGGGCTCTGATGCGCAAGATTAATCATGCAACAATCGTGGAAATGGACAGATTTCTAAGCTGCATCATCTATAAGAACATTTAAGTGTCTGATATTTCATTCATATGTCCACAAATGTATCGTTGATAAAATTTCGAGTTTTGGCCAGAGTTGACCAGAGGGGGTAGTCAAGACGACTGAAAGTGGCCCCGATGCAGTTTATGTGTGGGTTATTCCCAAAATGAAATAGATGAAACAGTTTTTTTCCAGGACTTGATAATGTTTCCCCAGGGCCCAACACTATCTGCGAGGGGAAAGATTTGTCATTCCTTTGTCATATCAATGTGGATTTAGATCCCCAAAAGTCTTGACAAGTTTTATGTATTCTTCAACTATTACCACTACAAAGTTGTAAGTTGGGGCCGATCATTTTCTCCGCCTGCTGTCCCTGACGATGTGAGTTCTCCAGGCCTCGGTGATTTGCTCTTCATTACAGAATTATCTCACTCCGCTCCTACTGGAAGGGCTGTCTCCAGAGACTAGTCTTGAAGCCCGAGAAACGTTTTTCAACGATATTTTCACGCGTGGCCACACCAGAAAGACAGACCGATCTCAAACCATCGACTCGTGAGAGATTTGCTGTCGCTTCGCCGGCGAGGGTCACGTATTTCTTCTGGGGGTCTGATGGGTGGCGTTGTAAGCTGAGAAAAGTGTTACGCCTCTACAGGCGTTTTGGCTTCGCTCTCTGTTGGAGCTGTGACGTACCTGCCAACACGCCCCACTCGATACGCAGAGGCGAACAACCCATAGCACGCCGGGCGACTTAAATGACGTTTTGAAGAATGAGATGTCCAGGGCTGCACTCACCGACAGATGATGGAGTTTCGCGGCGTGCACGTTCCGCGCATTAGCTTTCACTTGAGCACTTGGCGCTTGATGCAAATCGTATGATATCGACATCAATCGAGACGAGCATTTTTTTTCTTCAGTTCTGCACTCGTGAGTGTCTCTAGAAAACGTTGGGGGGTTTTGAGTCTCGAGGTTACAAACTTTTGATGAAAGGGAGCATGTCTTTTAGACAGAAACGATGAATAACAATGGGAATGATGATTACACCTCTTCGAGGGGAAATGTCCCCATGCAAATCCAGCAGACAGATGGATTTCCAACAAGAACGCAATCTCCTCGCCAACGCCCACCATTAGCCTCTCTTCCCGGACATGTCCATGTGCATTCTTTCCCTTTTCTCTCTGAGACTTGCTGTGTCAAACTTTCATGAAAACTTTACGTTCCATATTTACCACATAAGACAACGTGTAATGACGAGTTGGCTTATGAAAACTTTGCACACTCGCAGGATTGTCAAAATGACCTGTTTACCCGTTGATACAACATAAAGCCGAATTTCTGCAAATGTCAAGTTCGGTGGGCAGTTTGTTTTGTAACATATGCTACACCTCCTATCTGAAGGCATTTTCGTTAATGCTCTATGCAGAAGGCATAATGCCAAGTTAGTTTGAGGACAACTTTCTTACACAGAGAGTCCAGCAGTCGCACTTGATAAAAATGTTGGAACTACTGCGACTGTAAATGCACCTCGATAGTTCATAACCACCGGGCGAATGTCCATATCAGAGTATGTCAAGTTAGATTCTAATAAAGCTTACCTTTTTCCTTTCTTTTTGTGTGTTGTTTTTTGGGGGTTTGATTCCTGATGCTTTTTGTATGAGTTTCTACCAAATAATGTTCTTTGAATATGAAAAAAGAGCACTTTTTCAGTCTGTTTTTCATTGTTCACTTCATACGCTCTGGCATCGCATCATGGTGGTCACAGAGCAGTTGATGCACTGCTCAGAGCTGCGTGAGTTCTGGAGATGCAGGAATATGTGTTGCCTACATTGCCCCTCTCCAGCCAGGCGTAGGGCCATGCAGTGGTGATGTGAGGCATCCTCCTGTGGGTTGGAGGTGAGAATAGACCCACTGTCTCTCCCTACCCGATTTGCGAACGGTGAATAATGAGAGAAAACGTGACGAGCTTTCTCTAGATAGTGTATTGGATTTCGTGATTGATGGACGTACGTAGCCTACAAAGGCTGATAAACCGTTTAAAACTACATGTATTCATTAATCTTGATGTGAAGGGGAAAACGTGGGAAAGATCACTCTGATGTGGTCATCTGCAGTGTGGATGCATGCTGCTCAGGGATGTGAGACGGCTTTGAAAGGGCAACCATAGTGGCTTGGTGACTAGAGGATAAACCTATGCACGGTGAGCAACCATCAATAAGTGGCGGAATACAAAGCAGGGGGGGATCTATCTTTTTCCCGAAGTTTTCCTCGGAAATATTTCCAGAATGACGCTGCGAAAAAGGTTAGTTTGACCTGCGTAGAAACCAACTTAATGAAACGGTTTCGGGATTATATTCCTCTAAACAGCCATATATAATGACAAGCAGCTACCGCATGCACTTAAGTTCTAAATAAAATGTACATGTATAACTAACACCTGCCTATTTTTAATTATAACGGTTTCTTTCGTATCATCTTCTCCTGAAGCTTTGAATGATTCTTTTACGTACCGTCATAGGTGATATTTGAATAAACGCAGATTTCTCCCGTCCCAGGGATAGAACCATGGCACTACGACTAGAACATCTTCAAACCCCAAAGCATCCTTGTCTATTTCTGCTTGCCAAAAGAGTTTCAACAAGCGAGTACAGGCTAAGGGGCTGACCCCGCACTCATGCAAGACACGAGGGGAGAGCATTGGGGGTGGGGATGGGGGTGGGCCGCTATGAACTGGTGATCTCTATTTCTTTTGACAAGATGAAAAGGAAAGGAAGTTCCTGTATGTACTATTACTCTTGTTTTGCTTTGGCATGCCATAGACGTCGACCTAACGCTCACACAGTCACGGAAAGGAGTAGGTCCGTCACAGACGTTGACCTAATGCTCACACAGTCACGGAAAGGAGTAGGTGCGTCATAGACGCTGACCTAACGCTCACACAGTCACGGAAAGGAGTAGGTGCGTCATAGACGCTGACCTAACGCTCACACAGTCACGGAAAGGAGTAGGTGCGTCACAGACGTTGACCTAATGCTCACACAGTCACGGAAAGGAGTAGGTGCGTCATAGACGCTGACCTAACGCTCACACAGTCACGGAAAGGAGTAGGTCCGTCACAGACGTTGACCTAATGCTCACACAGTCACGGAAAGGAGTAGGTGCGTCATAGACGCTGACCTAACGCTCACACAGTCACGGAAAGGAGTAGGTGCGTCACAGACGTTCACCATGTATACTCATTCACGCAAAGGCTGGATAACGACACCGGGTTGCAGAAGATATGCAGATGTCGATGTTTTCAAAAACCAAAGATCCTGTACATAAGATATTTGAATAAACCCATAATTCTCCCGTCCCAGGGATAGAACCACGGCACAGCGTCGCGCACCTCTTCAAACCGATTGCACAGGCTCGAAAAGTAAACAGTTTAAAAAAACGAGAACTTTTTTTGGAAAGCAATTTATCTCGGCAAGTTGATGGATTCAATATGGGTTTGCTTATTAAAAAGGGGGGAAACGAAAGAGAAAAAAAAATACATATGTCAACGGGTTAGATTAAACATCGTATTCAGTCGCACGTACAGTGACAGGGGGAACGGGTGGAGAGGCCATGTGAGGTGAGAAGACAGAGGCTTGACGAGTAAGAAGAAACGGGAGTTGTCTGGAAGGCGACAAGACAAAAACTTACCCCTACAGTGCCTGCGACAGAAAAGGTGCCAACTATTAATATAGTTTTCAAAAGTATTCAGAAGAAAAGAAGTAAGAGTGTCCATCCCATTTCCTACTTCAAACAGCACAGATATTGGAACAGATACAATGATAAACATGTGATTTGCGATGTGCAACGTGAGGAATTCATTTTAAAAGAACACACGTTTGACATGTAAAAAAATGATATTACTGTGATATGGACATTACATGAAAAGACAAGCATGATAACGTTCCTATTAAAGGGAGGGAGGAATTTCAGATATGGCGCGAACAACCCAACCCTCTTCTGGTGGCGAACCATCGCTTCTGATTAATTGTCTCTGTAGGTCTTTATTTCTAAGTGGCCATCCCTTACTATTCAGGCTGTAGGATGCCCATTTGCCTCCACTTCCACTTTCCATGTTCAATACGTCAAAAGTTTTCTTTGCCAAGGCAGAAACTGATCTTGAACGCACGGTACTGCCCGGCCAGCCATCAACTCCATGCGACCAAATGTTGTCTCCAAAGCCAGTTGTGGACACACATCTCTTACAACTGCCGCATCACAACCAATGTTGGATACGACAGACTAATATCCCCTAAAAACTTTGTTTCGGTTGTGATGCAAATCAAGGTAACGTTCACTGAGACATTTATTTAAACTGTGTTATTAGTTCCTGTAACTCGCTCTATCCAAACTATTTGGCTGTATACACATATGTTTCAATGACTATTAAAAGGAAAACAAAGAAACACACAAATATGTCATGTTCGGAAAAGCCTTTTCTCGTAGAAACATGTGCTTCCTAGCGAAGAGGAGGATGTGATTTGTAATGCTGTCATCTGATGTAAAAGGAAACAAGGTGTCACAAGGAATAAACCTAATGTCTTTTCCTGATTTGTCACTAACAAAAAGTGAAATTTGTTCCATAGGTTTCTGCTGCTTTTTCAACTCACGATTACATGCTCCAGCATCTCCATGAAATGAAACAAAACATTTAGTTTTAATGACGAGGTGATTCAAAATTTACTGTGTAGTATTTTGTATCTGGAATCTCATAGTCTGACTGACACAGTATCATCAGTGTTGGATGAGACGGACTCTCAGGAGCTGTGAAACGAGACAATGGTCCCGCTGTAGTGCTCCAGGCAAAATATACTTCAGGGAATGAATGGAAGGCAAGCAAAGCATTAGCTATTGTGGAGTGTTATTATCGGCAACAACAATAATACTAATCTGCACTGTGTCCTTTTATTAAAGGAAATTATTGTGGGGGGATTTCACTCCCGGTCGCCATAGTGCAGCGCCCAGTTGTTGTTGTTGTTGTTGTTGTTGTTGCGTACCTGGGCTAAACACTCCCAGGATCACCCAAGTGGGCGAGACGATTGCGTGTGTGACTGTTTTTGAACACCCCGCCATATAGGCAGCCACACTCCGTCTTCGGGGGATTTGATCTCTGTCTCCAGAGAATGCCAGTTGTTATGTTAGGAGCTTACCACGGCTGAAGATAATCCCCACATAAACGTACAACATAACAACATTTTGCTGTAGCCTTGGTTTTTGGCTGGAGTCAACATATAACAACAGCCTTTGCGTAAGGCAAGGCAGCGGCCAGTGACCGGTTTTACTCCTCGGTAGGAGGGGCAATGTGGATTAAGCACCTACACCTAGGATACAACTCTAGGATTTGTGTAACTTTGAACACCGCACCCGTCAGTCGGAAGCAACTACAGGTCAAACGCTCTGACCACTAGGCCACAGAGCCCCACAAGTCCCTCCTGGCGGTTAACCCTGTAAACAGGACACCTCCTCCGTGGATTCCGGTCAGAAACAGAGAGTGAAATCGTAGGACCCTTAATCGAGATTCCTGAACGAATCTCATTCCACGAGAGCCCCTGCAATTACAGGGAGGGATAGAAATTCGTGACAGCGCATTGCAATCCCATGAAGGCTGACCAAGACGTGACAGAATGAAGCGGAGGAGACATGCAAAGCTCTGAAGGGAACCATGGATTATTCCTATCCGTGTACACAGAGGAGATAAAACACACTGAACATCCCCTGGCACAAGAGGGAGTTAAGGAAGTCATTAAAACTTCACAATGCGGTGGAAAAGTCATTGTCCAAAGCAAAGAATGGATGCAGGTTTTTTTCATCGCGCAGCTTCATTGACCTTTACTAACCATCCTTCCATTCCCCCACCATATTTGTTGTTAATCTGTCTTTGGCTTTTTTGGAGTTTTTCCATGTCATCTTTAAACAAACCCTCCCGCTCTCTCTCTCTCTCTCTCTCTCTCTCTCTCTCTCTCTCTCTCTCTCTCTCTCTCTCTCTCTCTCTCTCTCTCTCCCTCTCCCTCTCTCTCTCTCTCTCTCTCTCTCTCTCTCTCTCTCTCTCTCTCTCTCTCTCTCTCTCTCTCCCTCTCCCTCTCTCTCTCTCTTCTCTCTCTCTCTCTCTCTCTCTCTCCCTCTCTCTTTCCCTCTCTCTCTCTCTCTCTCTCTCTCTCTCTCTCTCTCCCTCTCTTTCTCTCTCATATTCGGTGGCTAACGCTCACGCCGGTCGGACGTGTTTGCTTCGCTCCGGCCAGTTCACAGTACCTTGAATAACAGCAGCACCATGCCAGTCGCTGGACTTCCAGCTGCCCTGGAGACGCTCCTGACATCCTTGCTGGCTTCAGAGGAGCCTACTAGTTGGAAGGTGGACGGTGATGAACGTTGAAATGTCGTTGTTGTGTTGAAATGTTGGTAGCGCCACGGTCAGCCATTGCTTGCTAGCGACAGGCGAAGCTTTTGGCGCCTGAAGACTCCAGCACAGAGACGACGGGACCATCAACGTGCAGAAGAGCATCGACAGAGGGGTGAGCAGAGACATTCTGAATATTTTTTGCGAGCAAATTATGTCGAAATTGATGTCGTGAAAAGAAAGGTTTTGGCCTACGCTGCTGCACGAAATGCTTGCTCCCTAAACTCGGCCGATTACGTCACACAGCCACCCGTGACCTCTGACCCCTCCAGTTGTGCTGATATCCCCGAAGAAGCAGCAGCCCCCGTTTCCAACAAGGATTCCTCTGCAGTAGAGGCACCATTCCTTCAAGATGACCCACACGGTGCTACGGTTCCATCTCCTAGCACAGAAGCAACGTTGGAAGACCTCCAAAATGCGATGAGCGAGATGTCTCAGAGCATGCCTCGTGCCCTGGAGAAACAAATGCTCACTTTCGAGATAAATATTGCGGAGGTTTGTGGTTCGAGTAAAGTCACCGACCAAGATTCGTGTCTTTCATCGACTGCTACCAATTGCCTGCCCGATCCCGAGGCACCCGACAAGAGGACCATCCTGTCGTCACCTTACAGATCACCCAGTGACACCCGACCAACACTTCGGCCTAGATCAGCTGTTCGCCAACGTAGCAGAGATGCCGCCAGCGTAAACAAGCCAGCTGCAAGCCATTCTGTGAACCCGAGTCAGCAGTGACTCTGGCGCAGTTCGCAATGAATGCGTAATAGACTTGACCCTTCGCATTACAGCATTGCGCCAAAAATAGTTCGCTGCGGATAATTTGGTCTCGCCACTTTTTACAGAAATCATTCAGATGTCAAAACTTGTTTCCATTTCAACACAAACATTTTATTTAATCAAATACACGCTTGTTAATTGCCTTAACAAGAGTAAGTTCAGAGTTTTGTGCGAAATAGTCTTAGAACTACTTTAATGGCGTATGTCAGGGAGCAAAAAATCGGCTATCCCACAAGCCTCTCGTGTGACCTTCATTTGCATATATTTCGGACGATAACCTTCCATCACGTGATGTCAACAGGTCTAGAGACACCTTCGTAGGTAGGCGAAGTCTCTAGTGAACTAGAATGAGGCGGGACAGGTCGGGTAGGCGAAGTCCCTAGTGAACTAGAATGAGGCGAGACAGGGTAGGCGAGGTCTCTAGTGAACTAGAATGAGGCGGGGGAGGGTAGGCGAAGTCTCTAGTGAACTAGAATGAGGCGGGACAGGGGAGGCGAGGTCTCTAGTGAACTAGAATGAGGCGGGACAGGGTAGGCGAGGTCTCTAGTGAACTAGAATGAGGCGGGACAGGGTAGGCGAGGTCTCTAGTGAACTAGAATGAGGCGGGACAGGGTAGGCGAGGTCTCTAGTGAACTAGAATGAGGCGGGACAGGGTAGGCGAGGTCTCTAGTGAACTAGAATGAGGCGGGACAGGGTAGGCGAGGTCTCTAGTGAACTAGAATGAGGCGAGACAGGGTAGGCGAGGTCTCTAGTGAACTAGAATGAGGCGGGACAGGGTAGGCGAGGTCTCTAGTGAACTAGAATGAGGCGGGACAGGTCGGGTAGGCGAGGTCTCTAGTGAACTAGAATGAGGCGGGACAGGGTAGGCGAGGTCTCTAGTGAACTAGAATGAGGCGGGACAGGGTAGGCGAGGTCTCTAGTGAACTAGAATGAGGCGGGACAGGGTAGGCGAGGTCTCTAGTGAACTAGAATGAGGCGGGACAGGGTAGGCGAGGTCTCTAGTGAACTAGAATGAGGCGGGACAGGGTAGGCGAGGTCTCTAGTGAACTAGAATGAGGCGGGACAGGGTAGGCGAGGTCTCTAGTGAACTAGAATGAGGCGGGACAGGGTAGGCGAGGTCTCTAGTGAACTAGAATGAGGCGGGACAGGGTAGGCGAGGTCTCTAGTGAACTAGAATGAGGCGGGACAGGGTAGGCGAGGTCTCTAGTGAACTAGAATGAGGCGGGACAGGGTAGGCGAGGTCTCTAGTGAACTAGAATGAGGCGGGACAGGGTAGGCGAGGTCTCTAGTGAACTAGAATGAGGCGGGACAGGGTAGGCGAGGTCTCTAGTGAACTAGAATGAGGCGGGACAGGGTAGGCGAGGTCTCTAGTGAACTAGAATGAGGCGGGACAGGGTAGGCGAGGTCTCTAGTGAACTAGAATGAGGCGGGACAGGGTAGGCGAGGTCTCTAGTGAACTAGAATGAGGCGGGACAGGGTAGGCGAGGTCTCTAGTGAACTAGAATGAGGCGGGACAGGGTAGGCGAGGTCTCTAGTGAACTAGAATGAGGCGGGACAGGGTAGGCGAGGTCTCTAGTGAACTAGAATGAGGCGGGACAGGGTAGGCGAAGTCTCTAGTGAACTAGAATGAGGCGGGACAGGGTAGGCGAGGTCTCTAGTGAAGAGTGAACTAGAATGAGGCGGGACAGGGTAGGCGAAGTCTCTAGTGAACTAGAATGAGGCGGGACAGGGTAGGCGAGGTCTCTAGTGAACTAGAATGAGGCGGGACAGGGTAGGCGAGGTCTCTAGTGAACTAGAATGAGGCGGGACAGGGTAGGCGAGGTCTCTAGTGAACTAGAATGAGGCGGGACAGGGTAGGCGAGGTCTCTAGTGAACTAGAATGAGGCGGGACAGGGTAGGCGAGGTCTCTAGTGAACTAGAATGAGGCGGGACAGGGGAGGCGAGGTCTCTAGTGAACTAGAATGAGGCGGGACAGGGTAGGCGAAGTCTCTAGTGAACTAAAATGGCTGCGAGCAGGACGTCTCCGACGTGACAGCAACCCTTGCGGGCTGCACGTAGAACATGAACTTTTTCATGAAGTGATTCAATGCACTCGTGCGCGTTGCATTTCACGAAACTGGATGCCAGTTGTTGAAGAACATTGTACATAATCGTGTTTCGTTCGCGCTTCGTCTCAATGTAACAGGCCGGTGGCCTACACATTAAAAGTTGTTCTCCCTCTCTCTCTCTCCCTCTCTCTCTCTCTCTCTCTCTCTCTCTCTCTCTCTCTCTCTCTCTCTCTCTCTCTGTCTCTCTGTCTCCGAAT
The DNA here is from genome assembly GCA_034096865.1 of Theodoxus fluviatilis. Lineage (NCBI taxonomy): Eukaryota > Metazoa > Mollusca > Gastropoda > Cycloneritida > Neritidae > Theodoxus > Theodoxus fluviatilis. Next base: position 17,645 of record JAWQFJ010023053.1, on the reverse strand, counting down.
CTGTCTCTTTCTGTGCGTCCGTCTGTTGGTCCGTCCGTCCGTCTGTCTGTCTCTGTTTCTCTCTCTCTCTCTCTCTCTCTCTCTCTCTCTCTTTCTCTTGTTCTCTTTCCCCTCTCTTTTTCTCCTACTCTTGGTGCCTTTTTTT
>JAWQFJ010023053.1:0-12500 GCA_034096865.1 Theodoxus fluviatilis | reverse complement strand
CTCTAAGTCGTATTGAAACTATTTCGTACTTGCTGAATGTTTCAGGCTCATGCTCATGTTTGTAAATAATGCATGTGTGTGTGTCTTTACGTGTAGGATGCATGTTGTATTATAGCGTGCGTGTGTGCGTTTCATGTTCTGGCTCAGACTGTGTGATGATAATGTGTGTGTGTTTTTGTGTGCGTGTGCGCCTAGAGCTCCACTATGTACTTTTTTGACTGTGTGGAGGAAGTGCGCTTTATAAATAAACATATTATTATTATTATTATAATGACTATTTTCTTTAAAGTTTTCGATAGAAAGGAAAAATTCTTCGTAAAGAGATTTGTGTTGCAAAAAGTAGGAATCTTGTTTTGGGGGTGATTTTGATTAATAGTTTGAAGAGAGGAAACATTGTTATCTATTTCCCTAAAGCTGTACATGGCAGCTTGCACGGATTGGTTCCTGATGGCTAAAGTGGCGTTGGTAGGGGGGAAATTTAAAAGAGTCTGCATGGTAGTGGATGTGTAAGTTCGTCACTAAGTCAGTATGACCCATTACCTACCAGATGATGATATCAAAATGCTATATGAAGAAATACATGTATATTTCCTTGGTAGATTTTCATGTCAGTGTGTGAAACATCCTGAATAGGAAGTTATTTCAGTGGGATGGGTAAAACAAGTTGCTTTGCTTCCATAGATGCGAAAAACAAAACAATGCTGTATGTAGATAAGGAAATCAAATATAGAAACATGTCCCTGATTCTAGTGTCAACCCAAAACGCTCATGTGAAAGAATCATAATGATATATTTGCTTTTGCTATCAGAGAATATCACATACATTGTCAAAGTTAACCATTTCCGCAACAAAAACCTATAGAATATATATGTGCATCTACAATGTTTAAAATGGCACGATAATTATGACAAATAAAGTAAATGACAAACTTTCCAAACTAGCAAAGTAACCAGAAACACATCGCTCAAGAAAGAAGACGGAGCATTACAGTTTACCAGAGAAAGATCGATAGCGTCTTTGCTCTCAGATACTTGTTTCTGTTCAAGGTAAAAGTACATTCCTCTTCAAACAGTGGTACGCACAAGCTGCTGTACATTTCAGACCATTGATGTAAGCAGGATTTAGTTGGACACGTGTTCGCGTTAACGCGAAACAACGCTAGATGGAGCAAGCAAGTCGACATTTTCCTATGTTGTAGGTTTTTTCTGCCAGAAGGAAAACCCAGTGGATCGTTTCTTGCCACAAGGGATCGTCAGGCACTGGCAGATGACCAGAGCCATCGAAGCCAGACACGCCTGTATATGAAAAAGAGCGAGTAGGCTGGAAGCTGGTACCATTCAGACATGTGCAGTCTTCAACAATGTGATGTGTGGGCTGGTCTTTACCTACTGACAGCCTCCTTCATGGTCGTTGACAACAACAAGTTTGCCATGAGAATGAACTCTCCGCGTGATTGCCACGAACAGCCACGATTGCCTTCGGCATTCTCTCCCACGCGCACTCTCTGCGCACGCATGCTGCACCGAGGATCAGGAGTCATGTGTGACAGATCGCCGTGCTGGTGACGTTGATGAAGATTGTAGTGTTACGTCGAGGCAAGTGCAACTAGTGCATGCTGTTGAGCTCTTTGTCTCGCCTCGCGTCTGTTGGTGCAAGAGTGCTTCACGTTTTCTGCGCTGCAGTTGTTTCGATCCTGGCTCGGCATGACGGCTTACGGTGCACGGACGACGCGGGCGTCTAAAGCTCTGTGAAAGGAAAGAAGCCTTAACGTGGACTACAGTCATTTCAGTGCAGTCATTGTGTATAGAACATGCAAGTGCTTTACTAGGAACGCCTGAGACCTGGCATTCCAGCTGCGTTCACGTAACCTTCTAGCAGCGGGAACGCGGAGTAGGGAGCGAGAGGTATTGATCCTTCATCCTGGAGCCAGGCGCCCCGAATGGTGTGGCCAAGTCGATAACCGGTAGAGCGGCATCTGCTCTTTGTCAGACGTTTGGGGTATTGTTTTACCTTTCACAATAACGATTTTGCGTTGACAATACAATTTAGCAAATGTCATCGACGCGTTTCTAAACACGCCCCGTGACATGTCATCTGCTCGCGAAGAACCACTCGCCACGCGGACGGAAGGTCTGCGATCACTACGTAAGCGCGTGTCTCTAGGCCACTCAAATAACTTTTTCTGACTCTGCGCTTCCCCTAGAGAACGAAGTCCATCAGATAATCCACATGCATGTTGCAGTTCTACAGACAGCAGATGCAGCTAGATCCCCCATCTCTACCCCCAAACCTCGCCCCCCTTATCATGAACCACTGCTCACAGAGATTTCAGGCATTTCACGACATACTGTGAACGCCCCACTACACTACAGCAGTATGTTTGACAAAGTAATGGACAATCTTGTTCGGCTATTCAACATCCTTCAACGTGCTTTGCAGCCTGCAAACAACGTACACTAATACATTCTATGTTTTTATGTACTCCATTATGCTTGACCTGTCAAAGCGCCTTAAAAATGTTGCTCAAACTGTTCACCACAACACAGCGAAAGATTTTCATTTACGCTGTCGTTGCTTAGGATATGACAGCTTATGAAAAATGAACGACTAAAATAGACCCACGCAATAAATGAATGGGCAAATAAGGTGCAACAGCCGGCACTGTCTTCGACTAACGATCTCTTCCGAAGCGCAGGTGTGCTGATAGTTGCAGGGTAAAATAGTCACGCGATGGTCCAGCGAAATCATGCACGGACTTTCCTTCCTTGGGTGCAAACATGGCGGCATGTCAGTGAACCCTGTCAGACCGGGGATGAAATGTCCACGAGCAACTCATCTCATGGAAATTTCCTTTGCAGTGGACTCACTCAATGTTGTCAGCGCCTGGCTTTAACCAATACTTGGTCATGCATGTGTTAGCCAACTATCCCATTACTTTCCCCTAACCCCCCTCTCCCTCCTTCCCTGTCTTAACACACACATACCCTTTCTTCTCCCTTTCACTCCGTCTGTCTTCACAGTTTGCGTGTCTCCAGGGAAAGTAATATGTCGCGTCAGGGTGACGTGGTCAATTGATCCATGGAGGCGAAGAACAAGAGATCGAGGAAATTCGAGGTGCTGCTGGTCACATATTGCAGGCAGGCACGCGAGCTTCTGGCCACGCGACTGAATGGCAGAGAATGCAACGACAGCAGACATGTAAGGAAGTAATTGGGTTTTTAAAGCGAAAAGTTATCTATTTGTCTCTGTCTGCTTAATTTAAGTTGAACTCCTGGCGCTGAAAACGCCCCCAGCGGAAGAAACTATCTTTCGGGGAAAGTGCTGTGGTGCAAGAACACGATTAGTGCTTGGTTAAAGACGGAATGCCGGACTCCCAAAGACAAAACAAAAACAAAAGATCACATTGATTTCTTGGAGGTGCAAACATCATGGTAAAAAAAATCAAACATTTAAGAAGCTCTACATCTTCATGATTTCCTTGTGATTTTTGTTTTGTTTTGTTTGTGATCATTGCTAGTTTGGGGCCACTGATCAAGCAATATGACGTAGCCTTCTTTCAAAGAGTCATAACACAACTGAAACCCTAGTCCAACAGCAAGTACTTCTCTCAATCTTACGTTTCCATGTCTTTGATATCCGGTCCATTTTCCTTGGCAGACCTTTGACTCTGATGACAAAGCAAACTGACCGACCGACAGTCCTAGGATTAGGCGGTATCTCTGAGTGCACGTGCAAACAGTGTTATCAACTCCGGTCAGATCATGCATGAGGGGACATCTGTCGTGATTAACCCTTCACGTACTCTCTCAAGCGGGAACATCGTACTAATACTGTATGTCATTCCATCCGATGTAGAGACTATAGTCTGCAGATGCTTACCTTGGTACATTTAATTCACCGTATTTTACCTGGCATCCACGTTTATTGTACTGCATGTTTGTTATGTGCAACAATAACGCGAGATGTTATCTTATTTCATATTGAAATCATTTTGCATTCCGTTTTAAATATAATAATTCTAGTTTGCTCATTAGTCTATAATATTGTTGTATTTCATTGATCATATTGTATTCATTATCAGTCAGTTTTATTGGCATGACGTGATCATTGTATATCACCTCGTTTGAATTCTTTTTTAATGTGGCCTGCCTCAGCAAAGTTCAAGAACTTGTTTCGTCGTGAATCTTGTATTCGCACATATACATTTTCATGTACTTGTGCGTTTGATCACACTTCCTTAAACTTCTCCTCTGACTATCATCATCATTGTCGTCGTCGTCGTCATCGTCGTCATAGTCATCATCATCCTCATCCTCATCATCGTCATCATCGTCAATCATCGTCAATCAATCATCGTCAATCAACCATCGTCAATCAATCGTCGTCAATCAATCGTCGTCAATCAATCATTATCAATCAATCATCGTCAATCACCGTCAATCATCGTCAATCATCGTCAATCATCGTCAATCATCGTCAATCATCGTCAATCATCGTCAATCATCATCATCATCGTCATCATCATCATCATCATCATCATCATACCCTGTAAAGCGCCAATTCCAACTTCTGCTGAGTCGCTCGCAGCGCACACATAATTATCTGGCGTCACCTGTAGTATTTAGCAAAGAGATGCGTCTGTAAACCTTGTTAAGACGCATTAAACTTGAAGCGTAATGGGAGCTGGACATGTCGGGCATTCCAGACATGAGGCCCAGTGCAGGAAAAGGCCCTCTGTCCCAACCTGAACTCGGTTTCTCTCTGCTGTTTCAGCAGGGAAGCCGAAGAGGACCGTGGATCGGTAGTGTAGCAAATGTATTGGAGATACACCGTAGCCAAGTCATTAAACATTTGTAGGTCAATACGGCCTGTTTAAAATTGACTCTCTCCGACATAGGGAACCAGTGGAGGGATTTCAACACTGGGATAATGCTGTCTCGCTTCCTGCTCCTTGTGATGACTCTGTCGATCGCATTGTGCAACTTGAGCACTTTAGTCATCTTATTTTGATGGGCATCCGCCAGAAAAAAATTGCAGTAGTCTAGGCGGAATACCATCAAGGCTCAGACCGTTCTTTACGACGCTTTTTCCGATCTTCTCTGCTAAGCAGGGAGGGGGCAGGGCCAAGGATGGGAGACACCACAACCACTGGCGTGACGTGTGCGATTTGCCTCACAGACTTCTGCTTCAGTACTTGGGAAGCCAGACGCCTATGATCATTCCTACTGTCGTTCCCTGTGGCAGACTCAAAGCTCTGTTCCCTTTGAAGAGCGACGGACCTTTGTTCGCTACGTCCATTCGTAGAAAGGACTCCCTGATGAAAAGCACGGAGCTCACAAGAAAGACTTCTTTGTCATCATAGCCTTTGCATTTTCATTTCAACTTTTTTTATTAAGAAAACAATCTCTATTTAGATCGATTTTCTTTCATGTGCAGATGAAAATTGTTCAGCCTGGAAGGCAAAGGACTTGATTCCTGTGCGACTAATAGCAGGCGATTCCCGCCACAAAGGACCGCAGTCAATCAATGGGAAAAGACGAATAGACTCATCACGGGTCTACGGAAAAGGCTTCAAGCCATTCCTACGTCTTCTGTCTGGTAGAGAACTAACCCAATTAAGTCACCAGATTGCAAAGAATGACCCAAAAGAAGCGAATACATGGCACGTGTTTTGTTTGTTTTCATTTCCTGATGTTTTCAAAAGTACGTTTGTATATTAAACTCACAGCAGGAAACATATAACCCAGACTATCAGTAGACCTAGCACTGAATGGGTCAGTCCGCTTTCCGGACGATGATACATTATCAAAGATGGTGAGCAGGACTAGAGACATTTACATAACGGTTTTATTCGCGGCTGAAGACATGCGCTTCTGCAGAGATCCAAACACAACACCTTTCTAGATGGAGAATTTGCGTGGAAGCTATCTTATCCAATTTGAATAAAACGTCTAAAGGACAGCCCATCCAATTTCCATGGAAAATGTTCGATTCTTTGTAAGCATCCCGGAAGGAGTTTGCTTCGTGGAGAAGACAGGCAACAAATACCAGGTGGGACATAAACTTCGTTTTTCTGCACTGCGAGAGCCCTTGCGATATCAGGATCGTATACAGAGTTCCAGATGTTCCTTCCTGTCGACTTCTAGACAATCGCATTTTTGTTTTTGCGTCACTGCAAAGATGAAACAGGTACCGAAGAACTTTCTTATCCACGTGAAGGCACTCTGTCTTCACAAGAATGAAAATAATATTGCAATCAATGTTGTCTCTGAAACTAAGAAGAAATATCTCCTCCTTTTTCCCCAGAGCAGAACTAACCGTGCAGAAACATTGGCAAACAGACCCGTCTCCTGAAGCGAGGCCCAAATCTGCTTCGATTAACTGACCTTTTTGACTCCAGGCAGTATTTCTACTCCTCCTGATGGTGTGCAACAGTACTGACGCTGTCTCCATTGGGTGTGGCACCGAAATATCTTGCCCCGGGAAGCAAACGCGCAGCCGAAGGAAAGGCGTAAGCATGCTGTCAACTACATGCTGAGTTAGCAGCAAAGAACAGAGAGAGAGAGACAGACTGACAGACAGACAGACAGACAGACAGACAGACAGACAGACAGACAGACAGACAGACAGACAGACAGACAGACAGACAGACAGACAGACAGACAGACAGACAGACAGACAGACAGACAGACAGACAGACAGATAGAGACAAAGACAGAGACAAAGACAGAGACAGAGACAGAGACAGAGACAGACATACAGACAGACATACATACACAGAAACAGACAGACAGATATACACACACAGACAGACATACAGACATACACACACACACAGACAGACAGACAGACAGATAGACAGATAAATGACACACAGACAGACAGACACACAGACAGACAAACAGACGCACAGACAGACTGACACACGGATAGACAGACACACAGACAGACAGACACACAGACATACATACATACAGACACACAGACAGACAGACACACAGATATACAGACACACAGACACACAGACAGACAGACACACAGACAGACAGAGACAGACAGACAGACACACAGACAAACACAAAGACAGACACACAGACAGAAACACAGACACACAGACACACAGGCAGACGCACAGACACAGACATACAAACACACATAAACATACATACAGAGAGAGAGAGAGAGAGAGAGAGAGAGAATGAGAGGGACACACAGAGAAGCCAATACTCAAGTTAATGTGTAAAGCTTCTGCCGCCTAACCAAATGTACATGCAATGATGGCATCGATCGTTGCAGCGGTTGATAGCTGCAAATATTCCTCGCAGATAGTATATGAAGAATATCCCTCTGCTATCGGTCTATGCAAACCTTTTAACAGGAGGTAGTCGTCATGATTCTTATTTGTAAATACTCCCCAAAGTTTGGGGGAAAGACCTGTGATGATGGATTGGATGATGCAAACTTGCGTGCCAGAGATCCAGCATGGAAAACAATACACAGAAGGGACAGACTTGACAAACAGAGAGTACTTCAGCTGAAAAGTCATCCGCCCAGGGCATTAGCCTTCTGGCACTAGGGTAGCGAGGTACCGTGATCTAACCCCTGCCTGACTGTGCAGCATCAGCAAGGTACCCATAGTCTGGCGTCCTGGTCAGTGGATGCAGGCTCAGAAGGAGAGGCAGCTATTCTTGGGAGGAAGGAAGATGGGTGGCGAGGTTATTCATTCTCCATCTCCCCTGCACTTTCTCCAATCGATTGCTCTGATTTGTGGGACAGGCTCTTTCTCTACGAGTGCCGCAGCAGACAAAGGGACAGCCTGCTTCCTTATGCAATGGCCTCCATCCAGATATCCCCTGCCAGCAAATCCTGGGATATATCTCGACGAGAGCATCAATGAAACGCATCTCTGTTTACTTGAATACAGATTTCTTCGGATTCGGTGTTCACAGTATTCAACAGTAATTAAATACGGTGCTGCCAAGGGCGTTCGTGGTATGATATAACCATTTACCTTGCACAAAGGGTGAGGTAACGACCTTCGTTACTGTAAACACAATTGTATGTAATAACCGCAGTAGCAGTAGTAGTAGTCGTAGTAGTAGAAGTAGTAGTGGAAGTAGAAGTAGTAGTAGTAGTAGTAGTAGTAGTAGTAGTAGTAGTAGTAGTAGTAGTGGCAGCAGCAGCAGCGGTAGCTGCAGCAGCAGCAACAACAGTAAATGTACCAGGCATTGAATACGGAACAATGAATGAAAAAGTGGCGATTTCTTCTGATGTTGATCAATCAACGCCAGGAGATAATGAAATGTGTTACACAGAGCAAACTCAGGTACTCGAACTGATGTTAATAAAACAGCTTACAGGCACTCGTACAAGGAGCCAGCGCTTACATAATGAACCAACGCGTGTGCACTGTGCAGAATGGTCACCCGAGGCAGCACAGGCCAAAGCTGGTGATTTGGTTTGCGCTGAGGTTCATCAGCCACTGTGAAGTGATTCAGTCTTTCTGGGCTGATTTACAATTATATCTACAACGTCACACTCTTTTGATCGATAAAAACAAAAAAACGGTGTGTGTTTTTGTTTTCAGATTCTATGTGCAACGACTTGGAAATCTTATAACATTAAGTGCCAAACTATACATTTTTAATGTTTAATTTATCAGCTATAAAGTTAGTATGAGTATAGAAAACAATAATAGCGTTTCGAAACGACACATCGCATGTACATTTAAAAGGATGATCACCCTTCTTCAAGAGAAAATACTCTTCTATTTACACCCTATCCCTCCTATCCCTTATATACCTACCTCTACTGCAACCCCCCACCCCACCCCTACTGCAACCCCCCCCCCTAACCCCTATCACCCCCATCCCCTCACCCCCATCCCACCACCAACACCACCATCACCCACCGACACTCTGTCAATAGGTATATTCTGTAAGCACCGTGTTCGTGAGTAAATCATTTTTGAACATGAAAAAGGTTCATCAGCCATATTGTTCCTGAAGTAGTGGGTGATGGTCCTGCTTTTACACCTACATCCCACTTCTGCCACCAGTTGAAAGAGGGTTGGTTGCGTGGTGACTTAGGCGCAGGCTGGAGCTATAAAGAGACAGACAGTCTCTCTACTTCATAGCAGGATTGACCCCGGTTCCTTTTACGCCACATGAAGCATGGGGGCGTGTGTGGCACCCTGCTATCGCAGCGCCAGATGCAACAGGGGTGCCGGTGGCTGAGCTGGGCAGGCAGGCAGGGAGTGTAGAGGCTGTGTGCTTGCCTCTCTCCCTTTACTCTCTCCAAAGGGTCAGTAGACAAGGAAGGCTTGGAGTCAAATTTCTCCTCTTTATTCATGATAGCAGACAGCGCAATACAGACAAAGCTACTGTCCACCGGGATGACCTTTCCGTGACCTCTCTCTGTGGCCTCCTGTCTGGTCTGTCGCGTCTCCTTCTCTGTCTACGCCCATCTTGTCTATCCCTGCCCTGTTAAGGCACGGGCTTTAAATAGCCATCACGCGAGCCTGAGCGAGGGCAAACGAAATTTCTAAGCAGAACTTGGACAGGGGACTCCCAGTGGACGCGAAATTGTGTTAACATGACAGCTTCTAACAACTATTTGATGCTTAAATCAACAATTTCATATGACAAGCTCCACTCCGTTGGAAAGTGCGTTAATCAAAGCACACTCTGCACCAATGAATGAATTCCAAAAGTGATTCGTATACAAATGAATGGCAATTGAAGTATTTATGGCGCAAATTAAATCAGATATGTATTCATCGTTTTCTATTAATACTATCGTTTACAACTCACGGAGTGCAGGTTGCCATATATGGGATAGTTGATAAGGGTAAACACTATGCATATATTCAATACTACAAACAATACATGATACATTAGATGAATAAACTCTAAAATTCGATGTGCCCTCAAGCACTGGAATAGAAGTCGGAAGTCAGACGCTAAAGCGAGTCTGTGCGAATAACATGTATCTCTAAGGCAGCAACAGAGCTTGAGCGCAACGCGCCTTCTCACGTATCTCTGCAGTTACAATCCACGCACACTAGAATGGGAATGGGGGATAGTACGTTTAACTACAGTGATCTGGACAGATCTCTCCTATTCTCACTCTCTTACATTCCAAACAGCCACTATCGCAAAATTCTTTGTTTGAGCAAGGCGCTTCGCCGGTAGCGCTTTTCGCTGTCCAGGACTTAGAGGATTAGGTGTGTCCACTGTCCTTGAAACGTTAGGACAATACAATACGTGGGTCCACATGCAAACAGGTCACGCGTTGTTTAAACAGGTTTGATAGTTCGGGTATGGAATCACTCTCGGAAGCTGAACATTCACATGGGAAGGTGAGAAATAACTAGGCTTTATTTTTTATGAGAGTGAGGAAAAATGTATCCCAGTTTTAGGACGCAGACACTTTAAAGGACGGACAATGACAATGACAAATGTTTATTCGAATAGGCCCGCGGCCTGTTTCGAAGGGATGTTTACAACAAAACAAAATAAACGAATCAAAACGTAGCAAGACTAAAGGTCTTGCGAATCAACGCGAGGGTCGGAAAAGAAAATCTCTGTTGCATCACACCAGCAGTCAGGAAGAGTCTCGAGCACACCAGCAGTCAGGAAGAGTCTCGAGCACACCAGCAGTCAGGAAGAGTCTCGAGCACACCAGCAGTCAGGAAGAGTCTCGAGCACACCAGCAGTCAGGAAGTCTCGAGCACACCAGCAGTCAGGAAGTCTCGAGCACACCAGCAGTCAGGAAGTCTCGAGCACACCAGCAGTCAGGAAGTCTCGAGCACACCAGCAGTCAGGAAGAGTCTCGAGCACACCAGCAGTCAGGAAGAGTCTCGAGCACACCAGCAGTCAGGAAGAGTCTCGAGCACACCAGCACACGCTCAGTCTGCACAGTCTACCTTTGACTCGATCTGAGAACTCTTTTGACGGGAGATTTGTCCGCTGACCTGCAGATGTATCGCTTGCGAGAGTCGATAGCCTTCCATTTCGACGTACTCCAACCAACAGTCCGATTTGCAGTCTGCTCTGATGCATCATTTCTGGAATTGGACGTGTAAACGGTGGCTGATGCGCAGAGTTCTTTCTCGTCGGCACAAGACGAGCTCGGAGACGGCTCGACAGATGGGCAGGACATTAATGCTGTTCAGAGCACATTTGCAGGGAAAGGAGGAGATATTCAGAAAAGATCTTAAGGAAGATCAGCGCAAGATTCTCCTTTCCCTTTAAAGGACGGAGAATATGAGCGAGTGATAACGGGGCATGTTGACAAGGAACAAGAGTGCAGGAGACCTGGGTAGGCGTTGGAGGTGGCCAGAGAGATGAGAGTGCTCTACTTTACACTTGGGAATCCCGCCAGAGAATCTATCCAGCACCACGCGTGATCCCGAGTGCAGTCCCTGTTGGCGCTTGGTGACTTGTGTTGGGCAGTGAGGAAGTCGGAAAGGCCATCACGTCTCTCCATCGCTGCAGACGTTCTCGCTTCTCCTCCCAGTAGCCCGCCTTTGATCGATCACTCGTGTAACTCGTGGCCTTAGAGGTATTGAACCGATGGCAGAACAAACGGTACGGGAAACCATCTCATTTTTCAAACAGAGCTGCAGGACGACAGTTCTGTGTGGTTGAATAGTCTGCGAGAGCACCAGGCAGACGCAAAGGGGTTTACCGAGCGTCGTCTAGAAAGAGTTGCGCTGCAGGTCGTGAAATGGTCAGACCAGGGAGATGACTTGGGCCGAAAACGGGACCCATTAATCAGAGAGTGTTTGAGTCGGCGACGTGAAGCAGATCAATCAAATTTTTCCGTCATTCAACGGGGATTCGATCTCTTTGTATTGCCATTTGAAGGATCACCACCACAGAAGCTGAATTCAGACATAACTAGTGTGCAACTGCGGATGGTGAGTGGTTCAGTCCTGCATGGAGACGTGACCTCCGCTTTGGATTTCTCGGATATGACATGCCATGAATGTGCAACAAGACCATTAGCTGTAACAGGATGGCACATTCGGATACCTAGTCCATCGACACCTATAAAAGTGTCTCTTTGTGTCGAAGCATACTTGCTCAGAGGTTTTGGATGTTTTAATACCTATTCGTGAGTTGCAACGTTGACAGTTTTATTTATTTGCAACATGATGAATGATCCTCAGGGCCACTTTTGACAGTTCCTCATCTGCGAAGACAAGTAAAGATTAAAATAATGTACAAAGCGCCACTACAGAAATATTTTCTCGCATGATTCGGAAAAAGAATATCATGACCTTACTAGCATGTAGACAAGTTGATACCTCGATACAAATCTCCCCCCAGATTACACTAGAATTATTCATTCAAGACACAAGCTGAATGTCACGAGAGAGAGAGAGAGGGAGAGAGAGAGAGAGAGAGAGAGAGAGAGAGAGAGAGAGAGAGAGAGTTCAGACTTGTATTGTTTCAGGCCATTGGCCCATAACACGGAGTCATCAAACAATTGT
>JAWQFJ010023052.1:0-12164 GCA_034096865.1 Theodoxus fluviatilis | reverse complement strand
CGAAACTTCATATTATTTTGTCATTATGTGTGTGAATCCCTGTGAATGTCCTGCAGATTAACGAAAATCGCTTGCCAATCAGATGCTGTGGTCCGATAGCTTGTGTGGCCCGCTAGCTTGGATGCCTTTCCCGCACCCCTCTCCTCGGACGAGTCCACTAGTGTTTTGCGTTTCTGGAAGCCTTTTGGTATGAATTTTTCAAAGCTATATGTAAAATACATCAGTCATTTATTCAAATTGCTACATTTATCAAATCAAAATATGGGTCAAAGCTGTCCGGTCAAATAGAGGCCACTGTGAGCGACGTAATTCTGCATGACTTATCATGCATCTCAGTGCTTGGGGCAGTCAACTTGGGTAGTGGTGTATGCGTATCATTGCACGGCTTTTACGGTCTGTTCGCATACAGCAGTTCTTTGCGAGTCACTTCGGCCTTCGTTCACATAGGGTGCAACACTTAATTAGAACACACATTTACAGAGGCCGGTAATTCTCAGGCCTCACGAAACACTGCTCAGGCTCCTGAATCTCTGTCAGTTTCAGTCGTCCTACACTGCTTTAAGACCACTGCCATCTGGATACTGATTCACCAGTAGTTTGGCGACAGTCCAGTTGCAAAATAGTCAAGTTGCAGAAACACTGTTTCTTTTCATTCTTTGATTGCTTCTTGAAGAGAGGTCCTCTTTTACATAAAAAAGCCACTCATGACTATCCTGTATCCAGTTTTCCCCAATTCTACCCCAGTCCAATTTTCTCTGATCCGAGATAATAGTCTTCAGAAACAAATGTACGTAGCACGTAAGAGTCTGTTAAAAATTGGAACATAGCAACTTATAATCAGTTCAAGTGTGTTGATTTTTAAACCGTGTTTATGTATTCGTTTAGTCCCTGAAAAACAAGTAATGCAGGTAGACATTTTTGAACATCTTTGTGGATACGAAGCCAGTCATCAGATGACATTTGGTGACATACAATATGTACTTACAGCGTAAGAAACAATGGTCGTACTACTATATTTAAAGCTATATTAATAAACTTCGTTTTCCCATGGATTGTTTCGTTTGACCACACAGAAAACATAAGCTGGAAATATCAGGGGTCATCAGTATATACATCCCATTTAGCCTCGAGGCACTTCCACGAGGTAAACGGGCATTTTCTTGTGAAAAAAATGCAAAATCTCAGCGTCCTCTAATGGACGAAAAGGTGCAATAGGAAAAGCCACCTTTACTGTCTGCCTTTCTTTACCACAACCCCTACAATTTACTTTCCCGTGCAGAGACGTTTTCATACGTCGACTCTGACGTCTGCACAGGATCCGGAAGGACGTAGTCGTCTGAAAACGCCATTGTCCCTTCTTCTCTTCCTGGGTGGCCGTAGGTGCTGCCTCTCTTTCCTCCTGCAGGACCTACTGGCACTGCGTGGTCGTACAGGTGGTTGACGACGTCGGGGCTTCGGTCAGTCCTTGCAGCGTGGTCGTACGTGTCTTCTGACGTCATTGCAGCACGAGCGCTGTCGTACACGTTGTTTATGACGTCACGTTTTCCTTCGGCCACAGTGTGGTCGTAGAAAGCCGCGTTATCGCTGTCATTCAGGTGCCCATATGTGACGTCACGCGGCCTGACGTCATCGGTCTTTTTGGCGCCAAGGTGGTCGTAATCCCTGCCTGCTGCAGCGTTCTGCACAGGGTGCAGTGCTGGTTCGTCCTCCTCCGGTGGTGCATGGGGACTGGAAGGGTTGCCAAGGTTTCCCTCGGAGAGGTCGTAGCCTGGATTGGATTTGCCGTCGGGAATGTTCTTCCCGGGTTTCGATGCTCGCCTGGAACGGAAAAGAAACGCACAGATAATACGTGAAAACGTTTTGATTTTCTCTGGATGAAGGGCTGCGTCTCGAATAAGGTAAACGAATTTCGTGGGGTACTTGGGTGCTTTTGGCCTTTTTCCAATGCATCATAAAAAAAGTCTGATCAGTGTGTAGTTTTTTTTAATGTCCACAAATGTACGGCGTGGGCATGATACAACACCTATTTCAGTGACACCAGCATTTCTTAGTGCAGGCTTTGACCAAGACTACGAACACCAGTACCGTTTTCGTCAGTACTTTTTTCAACTGTAACATACCTTTCCAAAAGTTGTTTTTCAGCATTTTTATTATCACATACTTTTTAGAAGTGTAAGAAAGAGAGTGCTATGTACAACATTTTTAAAGCCAGCAAATTATTGTTAGCTCTCTAGAGTTTTGCCGCGTTTGAAGCAATCAGCTTCTTGCATTTCTTCACAAACGAGACCACATGATCTCCAACTAAATGTTCAAGGCGGCGCCAACAACAGCAGTACCTCATTAGCACACGCATACAACGCCACACAGGTAGGAAATGGACTGATTAGTGACTATTTTTGCGCTGATCTGTGTCTTTTGAGGTGTTGTTAACACACTTTTTGTTAAGATCATTGATAAGACTGATCACATTCTGGGTCAACAGAGCAGTTAACTTCAAACGCAGTCAGTTTGCGGTCGACTTACAACATTCCTAACAATGGGACAGTCAATGCCGCTTTCAACACATTACAAGTGGTGTAATATTCATCTGGCATTGCATTCTCCCGTGTAGACGATTTCTCTAATGCGTACGGCCATTTGTTTCAAACGGCAACACCTGAAATCGATGTAGCTATTTATCTCTTTACCTGCCCACCTGTCTGCCTGTTTGTCTGCCTGTTTGTCTGCCTGCGTGCCTACCTGTCTGCCTACTCACCTGCCTGCCTACCTGTCTGCCTCCCATCCCTGCCTGCCTACGTGCCTGCCTGCCCGCCTGTCTGTCTGTCTATCTACCTGCCTGTCTGCTTGCCTGTCACTCCCTGCGTGCCTGCCTGCGTGTTTACCTGTCTGCCTGCGTGTTTACCTGTCTGCCTGCTTGTTTACCTGTCTGCCTACTTGTTTACATGTCTGCCTGCTTGTCCACCTGTCTGCCTGCTTGTCTACCTGTCTGCCTGCTTGTTTACCTGTCTACCTGCTTGAATGCCTGCTTGATTGCCTGCTTGTTTGCCTGCCTGTTTGCCTTTCTGTTTGTCTGCCTGTCTGTCTGTTTGCCTACCTGCCTGCGCACCCACTCGTCCGTCCTTTCGTCTGTCTGTCTGTCTATAAATATCAATTCCTCGTGCCCAGCTTACCCTTCGTGCTTCTCACTTTTCTTTCCCGAACTTGATGCATACTTGTGCGCATTTAATTTCTTAAAACCCAGACGTATTTTGTTTTCTTCGCGTGAAGGAATATACCAGCTATTGCATTCACGAGCATGCACGCATACGTAGACATGTTTCACGAGTCAAAAGGACGCGATACAGACACGTGGAACGCGTAAATTTTCTTGCTGAGCAGAATCCAAACTCGGGCTTTTCGTAGCAGACAGGAAAACGGACGAGATTCGCGTGCTGCAAAATCTGCCTCGTAATAATTACTAATATCTTGAACATGATTGGATCAAGAAGTTCTTGCCAATTTACAAAATGACTAGAGATTTGCAATATGAACACGAACGATACTTCACCCATATTCCAAGAGAGAGGTTCTTCTTTCAAACTATTTTTCCATTTGCTGTAACGTGAGCAAACAGCAACGTATTGGTCTTTGTATTACCGCCGGTATTAAATGAATATGAATTTTTATCAAATCACAGGGGGGGGGGGGAGAATGATGGATGGATGGATGGATGGATGGATGGATGGATGGATGGATGCATAGAGTTTTACGGCTCATTAGCCTTTCAAGGCTATGTAAGGCCATTACGCACGAAAATCGCTTGAACGGTTTTGAGTAAACGCAAATCGAGTCACGATGTCCCTAGTTATTCGCCTCTTACGAATCGCGTAGGGAGACATGGTGGGTCAATTCTTATTCCGAACCCACCGGGGGATAGGGGTGGGGGGTGGGGGAGGGGGTTGTGTGTGCGTGTGTGTGTGAAACTCACCGTCGACGCCAGCACAAGAAAAAGGCGACAGACAGTGCCAGAAGAGTTACTGCCCCTGCCACAGCGCCTCCTACCACCGCTCCCACGTTTGTTGGAGAGGCTGCAGTCTGGCTGGAGTGGCCTCCCTTGTCCAACCCTTCAGTCACGCCGTCTGCACAGAGGAGGGCAGAGGTCACTTGGAGGCAGATGGAAATCGTTCGGGAGTGAGCAGTTCAGAGTGCAGCATGAGGGCAGATACAGCAGCACTGATCAAAGTCGTCTTCATCGCTGTTGTAATCGTCGTGGTCTTCATTCCATCATCAACATCACAATCATCATCAATGGCAGCAGCAACAACTCCACCATTATCATCACCACTCCTAGCATCGTCGTCGTCGGCGTTGTCGTCGTTTTCGTCGTCGGCGTCGTCGTCATCATCATCATCATCATTCATCAATCACCAATCACCAATCACCGCCACCACCACCACCAGCACAATTATCATCACAATCATCATCATCATCATCATCATCATCATCATCATCATCATCATCATCATCATCATCATCATCATCATCCATCATCATCCATCATCATCATCATCATCATCATCATCATCATCATCATCATCATCATCATCATCATCATCATCATCATCATCATCATCATCATCATCATCATCATCATCACCCATCACCACGACCACAATCACCATCACTGCCACCATCACTGTCGTCGTCGTCTTCATTTAAAGTGAAACCAACGATAAGTGAGGACTCAATAACTTGTGTTCGAAATCAGCAGTTTCAATTGGTGAATGCAGACGGATTTAGAACAGCAAACTTTGGAGCTTCCTTATGTGCGAGGCGCAGTGCCGTGGTTCAATCCCTGGGACGGAAAAACTCTGGATTCCTAACATCTTGCAATTCCCCATTGGCTGCTAGCCTTTGTCGTTACCCTGTTTGGTAATCCTGTGTGTGCAAAGCGTATGAATGTACATTTCTAAGGTGAACATCCATGATGCACCTTCCCCTCTCTGTGACTGTGTGAGTGTTGGTTCAACGTTGACGACGTGCCACAACACACAGCAATCGTCCTAACAGGAGCTTCCTGAACCGTCCATCATGTTTACTATGTAGATCACCAGCTCCTGGCAGCCCCGTATCCTGTAGTCTCCCCTCCTGCTTGAGTGCATAGTCAGCTCCTGGCAGCCCCGTATCCAGTAGTCTCCCCTCCTGCATGAGTGCATAGTCAGCTCCTGGCAGCCCCGTATCCAGTAGTCTCCCCTCCTGCATGAGTGCACAGTCAGCTCCTGGCAGCCCCGTATCCAGTAGTCTCCCCTCCTGCATGAGTGCACAGTCAGCTCCTGGCAGCCCCGTATCCAGTAGTCTCCCCTCCTGCTTGAGTGCATAGTCAGCTCCTGGCAGCCCCGTATCCAGTAGTCTCCCCTCCTGCTTGAGTGCACAGTCAACTTTTCAGCCTCTACTCGCCTATGGTAGCCCTGTCTTTTTGACTGGAGGATATGAGCGAGCAAGCGTTGGCGTTCGATTATGTGCGAGGCGCAGTGCCGTGGTTTAGTCCCTGGGACGGAGAAATCTGCATTATTAACATCTTGGTTCAGTTCAGTTCAGTCTCTTAACCCTGAGATGGAATGTTGAGGCACCACTGATGACTTTCGGACAATCTTCCTCCATCGATCTCTATCCTCTGTGGCTCGCTGTGAGTCAGCAAAGGTCAAGCCTGTCCTCTCTTTGATGTTGTCTTCCCACCTCTTTCTCTGCCTGCCTCTCCTTCTCCCACCTGGTACGGTACCTTGCAGGATGGTATCTTGGTGTTTACACTCAAAGCAGCCACTTTTACTGGACATCGATTTGTGCAAGTACAAGCATATCCTGATCACCTGGCGACGGAGGTTCCACCAACCTTTAGACGGCACGAGTTAACTGACACAACCCATTCAAGTAAGCTAAACGAATGCAAGACAAGAAACAAAAGCATTGTTCGTCCTACCACAAACGTGTTTCATATCTAGGAGGCACACGGATACAGCAGCACTGTACTGAAACTTCGACTACAGAAGTATTTCATATCTAGGAGGTACCCGGATGTAACAGCACTGTACTGAAACTTCGACTACACAAGTGTTTCATATCTAGGAGGCACACGGATACAGCAGCACTGTACTGAAACTTCGACTATAAAAGCGTTCAGCCCATGGACAAATGGGTTTCCAAACTGGAAATGCAACGAAAACAATGCATTTAAAAGAAAATGGCTAAACATGGCATAGGAGGCACAAACTCAAAGCAAGGTGACACAAACTATTTGCTGAGTTGGGGACTGTAGACGAATTAATCCAATATTATTTATCACCTGCATCATGATACAGTGTGTAATAATTATTAGGGCAAATGCAGAAAGCGACACGAAAGCATGAAGGGAGTGTGTGTGATTATAATCATGAACAGTATTATGAAGCCGCAATTCATAGGGAGGAACGAGATGACACGCTATCACTTCCAGCTACACGATGTCGGAGCATCCAGTCGTCCCCAGTGCGGTTTCTCAGTGTGTAACTAAATCCCTTAAAGGGAGAAAGAAGAAATCTGACGCGAAGCGGGGCATATGTACATGTGACATCGCCTTAAGGCCTCCTCACACGAGGCAACTTCACTCGGGCAACTCGATTGCTCGCCTTACATTGCTTCGTGTGCGATGTCGGTTGCAAGCAACTGGCATTCCAAGCAACTTTTCACGCCACCAGCAACTGAGTTGCTCGAGTTTAAACCTGTTCTAGTTTTGAGGGCAGTGGCGTGCCACTCCAGCCACTCTCTGTGAATCCACCAAGAGCCTCGTCCTCGTGTTCTCGCGACTATTGCACATTAATGGCTGACTTGTCTTTGCTTCGCACAGAAAACGCTGAATTTGGGGACACTAGAAACCCTATCCAAAGAAAATGTAAGCCATGAACAGCATTAATTTATCAAAGCTGTATGTTGAATGCATCAATAGGTCGTGAAAGCTCGTACATTTCGAATTTCGAAATGCAGGTCACACGCAGAACCATGTGTTCGCGGGTCGACGTGTTTGCAACGTGGCGAGAGGTGAACAATCACAGTGGAAGCGTGTGCGAGCTCAACCTCCAGCATTGCCTGCCACATGGCAAGCAACCGGCCGCAAGCAACGTGGCAAGAGACTTTGGTTGCCTCGTGTGCGGAGGCCTTTAGAGAGAAAAAGCGAGAGAGCGCTAGATTGTGTGTGGACATTTGTGTGTATGCGCGAACATGTTTTTCTTATGCAAATGTATGTATATATTTCGTTACCTCTGTGCATAAATACGTGTATGTCTGTGTTTGAATGCGTGTGCATTTTCGCATGTTCTTGAACCCCTGGGCGTTCAGTTTAGCCTGAAACTTAGACTACGTATTTCACCAAAAAGGAAAAAGTACATTGAACAACTATGCCGTCTTTATACATTTGTAGAAATGCAATTTGAACGTCGATCAGATGTCTACGACACTTGAGGGTCACACAAGAGTATTTCGCATCGAACGTGGAGAAGCGCAGTATATAGTAGGATTGCGGTCTAAGGGAGGTAACTCCTGAAAGAATAACGCTTGAGGATTTTGGTGAGCTTCTATTATAAACAGAAAATGGGAGATATGGTGGAGGTCACGCACAAAATTAACATGGTGTGCTTTAAACAGGATGTGTTTGATGTGCCTCTCGAACAACGTTTTGGGTCACATACCTTTCATTGCATACATTACAAATAAACTCTTGATATATTTTATTCTCTCAAAGGTTCAGATGTTGGATTCTGATTGAACTATTCACATATACTGAACACTTTGGTTAGGATAAAAGTCGATAATAAACAGCTGTCGATTACAGACGAGATAAATCTGGGTGGAGCGGGAGGTGGGCAGTAAGAAATAGTAAAGCAGTGAGGAATTAAGCACGGTGGATTGAGAATAGCACTGTGAGTCTCACACCACGCGACAACTCAAGTGAGTGTATCGCCAGAGATAGAGATATTTTGAATTAGTTACCATGACTTCTTTCCTCGTGCACTCATCGTAACAAGGAGCATATTCATATAAAGGATAGCACAGATGTGCGAGTCTTCTAAGGAGCAGAACCATCACACAGCGGCATTATGAGTGCTGTCAATGGGAAGTGTACAAATCAGTGGTACGCAGTAGACGGTGACGATGACGTCGCTGACGCTGACTACGCCAACGACGCCGCCGCCGCCGCCGCCAACGGCGAAGACGATGATGATGATGATGATGACGATTGTGACGGTGACGGAGATGCTGATGATGCTGACGATTGTGACGGTGACGGCGACGGTGACGCTGATGATGATGACGATTGTGACGGTGACGGAGATGCTGATGATGCTGACGATTGTTACGGTGATGCTGATGATGACGATTTTGACGGTGACGCTGATGATGTTGACGATTGAGACGGTGATGCTGAAGACGATTGTGACGGTGACGCTGATGATGATGATTGTGACGGTGATGGTGACGCTGATGATGATGACGATTGTGACGGTGATGGTGACGCTGATAATGATGACGATTGTGACGGAGACGGTGACGCTGATGATGATGACGATTGTGACGGTGACGCTAATGATGATGACGATTGTGACGGCGACGGCGGGACGGCCGGACGGTCATTGACGACTGACGACTGACGACGACGATGATGATGACAATGATAATGATGACGATGATGACGATGATGATGATGATGATGACAGTTTTACGGCCTATCAGCCATTCTTAGCATTGACCACGAAAATCGCCAGCTCTGGTTGAAGCAAGAGCAAGCCGAGTCCCGGTTCCCTTAGTCATTTGCATCTTACAAAATGCTTAGGGAGAGGAAGTGGGTCTATTCTCACCCCCAACACCAACACACACGGGGGGGGGGGGGGGGGGGGCGAGGGGGAGGGGGTATGAGTGGAGCATACACATATGCCAGATACGTAAGAAACACACACACACACACACACACACACACACACACACACACACACACACACACACACACACACACACGCACACACACACACACATACACACACACACACATACATACACACACACACACACACACACTGCCTTCTCACCTTGATGCAATGTGGACGTCATCGAAGGGTTACCCCACGTCCGGATCGGTGGAGAGGGACTGGCTACTGCTGTAATGACGTCACTGGTGGAAGTTTGTGCCTCTTTTGTGACGTCAGTGTTGTGTGAGGACAGGTGGGTGTGTTGAGCAGAGACTGACGTCGACGGCATACTTGTCTCCTGAGCTGAAAGCAAGACGACTAAGTGAAATGGGACATTCAGGTGTGGACCACATTCGCTGATTGTTGAGTGTTTCGACCTGAGTGGATGTCGTGTTTTCTATGAATGCATTTAACATGATTTCTTTGTTTATCAAGCGCATAGATCTTGATAGTTCTTTAAAATAAATTTTAAAAGTGTTGAATGTAAAATGCGACGCGACAATGAAAATCAACATCAAAAGTAACTTTCTGAAGAGTTGGTTGACTTTAAAAATTAAAAAAAAATTAAAAAAGAGCAACAACTAAAAAAAGCAGTCAACTGCAAAATGATGACACGACAAATAGTTATATACTTTTCTTTCATCTTTTTCTTTTCCCCCGCATTGTATTGGGAAACAATCTTATTCTTTCTTCAATCGTTGTTGTGACGTACTTGTTCTTTACTCTAATTTAATTTATCCCAACTGAATAAATCAAATGGCTTGTTTCAATGTCTAGGGGAAGAACCAAAGCACGCACCTTCATTCCTTCACTCAAACGATAGATGGTAACTGTCTGACAATGAAGCAATGGCAAAACCAGT
The DNA here is from genome assembly GCA_034096865.1 of Theodoxus fluviatilis. Classification (NCBI taxonomy): domain Eukaryota; kingdom Metazoa; phylum Mollusca; class Gastropoda; order Cycloneritida; family Neritidae; genus Theodoxus; species Theodoxus fluviatilis. Next base: position 2,330 of record JAWQFJ010023052.1, on the reverse strand, counting down.
ATCAATTCAAAAAGAAGTTGTTTAATATTCAGGATGCAATTACCCGTGAAAAGGGGAAGGGCGGCAAGCGCCTCAAAAATGCATCAAATGCAAGCACAAGCAATCAATTCATTTCAAAACTCGCAATGAGACATGGAGAAAAACAAACAAGGAAAAGAAATCGTCTGCCCTGAGCCGAGATAAGAAACTAAGTGTACTTAACTGACCTTTTCGATGAAATCGTGGAGCTGAAGATGCACGGACTTATACCCCACGCCTAAATGCGTTTTAACACAGGGGTTGAGGTTGGGGGAAGGGGGTTTTGAGTGCACCGACATTGCAGCCGGTGACCCGGGAGAAAATCACCACAACGATGAAAAGGTCGGACTTGACATTCTTTCTTTCTCTCTCTCTCTCTCTCTGGCATTTCTTCTTCTGGGTCGTGCAGAGGGAACTGGTTCCTCCTTCCTCTTCTCCTCGGGAAAGGAGTCGGTCTTCTTTCCGGCGAGACAGGCCACCACACTTCAGCAGAGCAAGCAAGCAGGCAGGCAGGCAAGCTGGCTATCCATCATTCCACCACCCCCTGGCAAAAGGGTTCGCTTCCAGCCGGTTCCTGGCGGGCTGCGGCTCCTCTCCACCATCACTCCTCGCTTTCTACATGGCCACTGCCAAGGGTAAAACACACACCAAGCAGGGCGCCGATGACACTGCTTCGCTAAAAATAAATGATATGACGCCCTGAACATCCGGCGACACTTGCTTAAATGCATTCACTGACGTCACAAAGTTCAGTCTGTCCAATCCTCATTGTTCATCCCACTCCACTCTGATTGATCAATTCACAAGTTGAAAGTCACAGATTGGTTAGCGTGAAAACGCCAGTGGAGTCCACTACTCGTAACACTCCCAAGTCACTCTCCCTACACGGAGTCAGTTCTCTGCTAACACCGGCTCAGGGCAATGAAAAACCGCTAAAGCTACGGCTCAGCAGACACATGCTAATCATTCTAATAATAATAATAAACAGAAGGTATGAGAAAGCATTGTCTCGCCACAGTTGTGCATCACCTATTCTCTCTCTCTCTCTCTCTCTCTCTCTCTGTCTCTCTCTCTCTCTCTCTCTCTTTCTCTCTCTCTCTCTCTCTCTCTCTCTCTCTCTCTCTCTCTCTCTCTCTCAGTTAATGAAATTTTTATGACATGTTAACATGTTCCTCTGCCAGTTTCAATTGACGAATCATTGTCGTTAAACTTCCTTACCCTGGACGCACTGATATTCAACAATCGACTTGTCAGAATAGAAAGGATCTTTGTAGATTACACCGCAGGTGACAAAGGTTCTGTTCACACTAGCACTGCAGTTTTGTCTTCCGTCACACTGCTGTCTGAGGGAACTGGACTCCTCTGACGTCATGGCGATGGTACAGCCTGTGCAGCATCCGTGGCTACAGGTGAGGCCTTGCCTGGCGCAATGCCACACACTAAAGTCAAAGCGCTGTCCCCCTCCCCCCACAGACACGGTGGAGTGCTGGGGACACAGAAGCTCATGCTGGTACGTGCACGTTGTGTTGTCACTAGAACAAGCCTTCAGTGTTGACTCCTTTGCCTCCCAGACGTGTACATCTAGAGAGGAGAAAAGCGCATGTGATTACAAACAGACATGGGTAATGTAAAGTTATTAAATGAAGATAAGTACACAACAAATGAGGACATTAGCAACTCATGAATGCAATTGTATGTCTCTGCCATAGAAAAAAAAGAAAGAGAAAATGAGAGTGAACCAGAACCACAGAGAGAGAGAGAGAGAGAGAGAGAGAGAGAGAGAGAGAGAGAGAGAGAGAGAGAGAGAGAGATTTTGATCATTGTCAGCCGACGGCCTATCAGTATAGAATATTACACATATATACAAATTCCAAACAGTGGCACATCAGCGCACTAAAGAATATAACTTCTGGTTAAATCGATGACATAATACATTTTCGTAGCTGCTTAGATCAGAGTGTAATATGTACATCGGGTTAAAATTGGTTCAATCAAGGCACTCGTCATGATTTCTTATTCTGAGTGTCGTGTGAAGACAGAGAGAGAGAGAGAGAGAGAGAGAGAGAGAGATTCAGACAGACAGACAGACAGACAGACAGACAGACAGACAGACAGACAGGCAGGCAGGCAGACAGACAGACAGTCAGACAGACAGGCAGGCAGGCAGACAGACACATGGACAGACATTCGGACAGACAAACAGACAGACAGACAGACAGACAGACAGACAGACAGACAGACAGACAGACAGACAGACAGACAGACAGACATACAGACAGACAGACAGACATACAGACAGATAGACAGACAGA